>JALZYL010000055.1:9197-108941 GCA_023619815.1 Aspergillus neotritici | reverse complement strand
GCATTGCAATGTGTTTCCCTTTAATTTTTTTTGCGGCCAAAAAAAAAAAAAAAAAAAAAAAAAAAAAAAAAAAACCTTTTTTTTATTTTTTTTTTTTTTTTTTTTTTCTTTTTTTTTTTTGCTCCTAAGGTTAGCAGTAGTCGATGTGAATCGGATTAGATTTGATCGATATCCAGTAGTGGTACTTTTTCTGTCACTTCTTCAATTAACCCTACTCTGGCCACTGGTGGAAGAGTAAAAGGCCCACTTGAGTATCAAGTCAAGGTATTCGAAGCAAATTGAATACAACTTTACATAGCTCATAATATGTAATGTAGTACTCTTCCCTACATAATCTGCAAATATCAAGCAGATTATACCTAATCTAACCTACGATTGCAATAGGTACTTCCTCCTATCTACTAGAAGTTATCACCGGCTAGCCCTCTTACTTTCAGTTGCATACCAGTCCGGTCCGTCCATCATGCTAAGCGCTCGAAACCATAGGAGTAGGAGCAGCCAAGTAGAACATGCACTAAAGCAGCAGTATCTAGAAGAGGAAAGCTACGATCGTTCTAGAAAGTCCGGTTCGTATAGGTACATCTATATATGGTTGACAACATATTCATCTGATCAAGATACTATGTATGTCCTTCCTTTCAACCTGTCTAAGCAGTCAGAGTATATCGTTGTTGGTAGTTGTAGTTATTGGTCTATCGTGCAATCATTGAAACCATGCCCTCATAAACATCAAAGAGGGAAAGGTAAAAAGGGGATGAACATCAGATACATCAAGTACATAAACCAAGCGGTGTTTAGGGATTGGGTTGGGGTTGGGTTGGTTGAATGAAAGGCCGAGCGAGGAGGGATATAAAAGAATGCCTGCCCGTCATGAGAAACAAGAAGAGATCTACTCTAACCGAATGCACGGGGACGTCCGCACTCCTTCCTTCCCGCAGGACGCGTGGAAGGGCAGACAGACCCCCGTTCCACGCTCCCGACTTGTATCGATTACCCCAAGGGTTCCTTGTCCTTCCTCCAACATGGCTGGCCGATGGGGTATGTATAGGTGGTAGGTGGGTCATGACGAGTTGTTGATTACGGCTTCCATGTGCTGGTGAAGGCGATCAGAGGATAGTGCCAAACCTATGCCGAGGAGAAGAACGGCGAAAGAGATCAGCAAGGGTTTCCAAGAGGATGATGAGGAAGGCGATCTGCCGCGACAACTGGTAAGGAAGGTAGGCGATATGGAGTAGATGACGGTGATAATGAAAGAAAAAAAAGGGGGGAAGGACAACATACCCGAACGTCTGCTTCAGGCTGCGGACGTAGTACACGTCCCAGTTCTGTTTGGTAACGTCCTCCTGGCCGACGGGCACGCCGGACCAGGTCACGCGCATCTGGGTGACGCCGTCCACGTCGTTCTGGTCGAAGTGGATCTCCTGGGTGCTGAAGTGGCCCTCGGGCCACTGGGCCAGACGCCACTTCTGCACGATGAGGGAGGGTTTGTCGAGCTTGACATACTCGCCGACCACGTTGCCGTCGAAGATGGAGAACTTGCCGCCGACGTGGGCGCCCTCGAACTGACGGGGCGGCCCGCGGGTAAACGCGGCAATACGCTGGGGGTCCGTGAAGGTGGTGTACAGTTCCTCGGCAGTCGTGCGCATCTCATCCGAGGCCGTCACCGTCGTGGTGTTGACGGCAACTTTGGCGGTGGTCGTGGTGGTGGTCGTCGTCTTGGGAGCGGCGTCCTTCTTGGCGGTCTGGGGGTGGACGGGTGCGGGCGTAAAGCCCTTGGAGGGATCAACCCCGGGGGCGTGCTGCAGGTCCTTGCCATGCTCCGCGATCAGAGCGGGAGCGAGCTTCACGAGCTCCTGTCGGATCTGGGGAACCAGCTTAGAGCGCACCAGGTCCTTCACGGACTGCTTGGAGAGCGCATCGGCGTAATTCTCGATCTCAAACTATCCACGAGAAAAGAGACCCGAGTCAGTTCCTCTAGAACGCTCCGAATACAATGGGCGGATCACCATTCATAGGAGACATACAACATACTCATCTTCTTCCGTGTCGTGGGCCACCTCGGGAATAGTGATGGTCCCGCTGACCGACTCCTCGTCCTTGGTCTTACCTGTCGAGGTCTTAGTGGGAATGCAACCCGGACGGAACAGAGAATCTAGCCGTGCACGAACCTTCGTACTCTAGTTGCAGTTTCACATCGAACAAGGTGATGACCTTGTTCTTGCGCTGGCTGACGTCTACGTCGCCATCCATGGTCAGGAGGTTCGAGAGCTTGGCAGAGGCACCATTATCCTCGGCGGCGATGGTCAGGAGCTTTTCCTTCAG
Source organism: Aspergillus neotritici (assembly GCA_023619815.1). Classification (NCBI taxonomy): domain Eukaryota; kingdom Fungi; phylum Ascomycota; class Eurotiomycetes; order Eurotiales; family Aspergillaceae; genus Aspergillus; species Aspergillus neotritici. The sequence goes on along the minus strand of JALZYL010000055.1, from coordinate 106,619 downwards.
GTAAGTCTTGGCCCATTCGGAGGCATCCTTATTGACCCAGTGCCAGTTGTTGGGATTGTGCAGAACCATGATGACGTTGGGGGGGAGCTTTAAGAAAGGAGATTTGGTTTTGGTTTGTTCTTTTTATTCTGAAAACTACAGGCTCGTGGAGCAGACAGGACAAGGTATGCTCTCTAATTGAGCGACGATCTATAAGTTCTGTTTGAGGGCAAGAATCCATATTAGCAATCGGGTCCACCATCCAACGGCACGATTTGACAAAGAACAAAGAATCCAGAAGTGCAAGGACTTCCTCAGGATCACGGAATAGCGTATACCGGATCGCAGCTACTCAGCATGGCTGAAGGATTGAAAACAATCCAGCAACGTCTGACTGGTGCCAGCTATGAGATCTCATCATTGAGGGATGCAGCCCATCCCACCGCGGGGTGAGGGGATGAGCCAAGGGAAGGAAGAAGAGAAAAGGCCAACACTTACAGTTCACAAAAGGGAGAAAAGAGGATAGAGGAAGAAGAGAAATGCCACAGGACAGAATCAATCCTGGCGAGAATAGCGGGGAGAAGATGAAGGACAAGGAAAGGGGCAGGAGGGGAGAGAGTGTTAAATAAGGCGACGTTGGAGAAGCGAGAGAAAAATCGGCGAACGGCGGCGGAACCGAAACCTCTAGAAGGTCACGTGTGGAATCTTAGTCATCATTATCGGAGTGGGTTCCTCAGGCAACTTTTCACGTATCAAACAGATCGATGGTAGCGAACGTAATGGGTATCTTCCGCTGATGGCAAATAAAGAAGACAGGAGTCAGGAAAGTCAAGACAGAAAAGACAGCAAAGATAGAAAAAACAGCAAAGACAGCAAAGATAGAAATGCAAGTCAATATTCCACCCATAGCGAGATCATCATCCAAATCCTTTATAGATCAAGTCTGCTCCAACTGTTCCAAATCCTCCCAACCATCCTCCGCCTCGAGCTGCCTCCGGACCCGCTGACGGAGCGCCTGGATGGGACTGCCGAGAGCCTCCGTCCACTGTCCCTCCACCGTAGCCACCCTATCTTTCAGATCGTTGGTCAGCAGGCGCTCTTCGTTCGCGCGCGACTCGTGCATCTCGCGACGCACGCTGTCCTCGGCCTCCCCCTGGCGGATGCGCTCCGCCTCCATCAGCTTGCAGTGGGCGCGCATGACAGCCGACTTGACCTCGTGCAGCAGGCAGAAGAGATTGATCTGCGACTCGATGTACTGGTAGCTGGACTTCTCGGCGTGCGACAGCAGCGAGTGGAGGTACTGCAGCGGGTGGCGGTGGTAGCTGGGGTTCTCCTCGTACTCGTTGGCCGGGATCTGGATCTGGAAGCCGTCCAGCCGGTCGGGGATCTGCTGCACCAGGGCGACAAGCGACGGTGCGATGTCCCAGAAGGCGGAGAGCTGCATCTCCACGCCCCGGACGACGTTCTCCTCGATCACGGCGTGGAAGGATTCGAGGCGGGCGAGCGCGTCGGCCTCGTAGTTGGTCCGCCGGTCGAGCCCGTCTTTGACGAAGAACGCGTGCGTCTCACGCACCTTGTCGTCGTGCTTCTTTTGCTGGTAGGGGAGCAATACCACCGCCTTGTACTTCTCGTCGCGGTCGCTGACCAGGTCGTACGTCTCGCGGTGGAGCTGCTCGCGCGCCTCGAATAGCCATTTCAGCTGCGTGAGCTTCTCCAGGAGCTCGGGCTTCTCGTCCCCTTCGGCTTGCGTCTGGTCGGGCGTCTCGTGCTGCGCGTCGTCGAAGAGCTTGCTCTGGAGCTCGTCGATGCAGGCGGTCGCCTTCTGGATGCGGTCCTTCAGGACTTGGTGGTTCGGCTCCATGACCGACTCCTGGTAGGAGTCGAGCTCCCGCTGGGCTAATGCTCGCTCGAGATGGTGCTCCTCCACGGTGAGGGCTGCCTCCGCCTCGGCGGCCTCCGCGAACGTCAGGCTGCCCTGCTGGATCTGGGTCTGGATGTTGGCTTTGAACTGTCGACGGCCCTCCTGGACGCGTTGCCGGTGGTCTTGCCGCATGGCCTCCACTTCGGCTTGGTGGCGCTGCCGCGTCGCTTTGATGTCCGATAGCTCGCTGACGGACCGCACCAGCGTCCGGTAGGTTACCAGCTCGGGGTGGCTGTTATTGACGGCTGGATGGTGTCGGGGATAAGGCGGCGGCAGCGTAATGAGTCGGGACACGTCCATTTTTGGTGGCTCGTTAGAGTAGGCCCCGTGGCCCACCGTGCTGGAATAGTCCGACGCCGCACGCTCCTCGTGCCATCCAACCTTCTCCGGCGGGTACTCGTCCGGGCCGTACGAGGCGTACGGGTCGGCTGAATCCAAGGCCGCCCCTACGTGTCTGGACTCGGTCGATCCTCCACCTGCTCCACCCTGAGCCCACTGCAGAGCCTCACGCGGCAGACCCATGTACTTGGACTCCCGCTTCGACCGCTGCACCCTCCGATCGCCACCTTCGCTGCTGGAATGGGACTCCCACCACCGGCTGGGGGCACGGCCCCTCGAGCTCATCTCGTCATTGCTCATGCCAAGACTGGCAATCGGGGACAGACACGGCTGATAGTTGTTCCACCAGGCGGACTCGGGCCGCGACTGGGGAATGTCAAGCCGAGGCGCTCCCCGGGAAGGCCGGCGGGAGAGAGGCGGTGGCGGCATGGCCGGGGCCGGAGGCGGGGCCGGCTTCGGGGGGAGCACAAATAGCTTCTGGCGGACCCCGTCGACGTCGAACGCACCAGTATCCCAGACCTTCGTATACCGCTCGCGGCGAATCTGCGACTCTGCGATTAGGTAATCGGCGAAGATCCTTAAGGCTTCCATCTCGTCCGACGCGGCGGCTTCTTTCTCGACGAACTCTTTGTGTCGTTGTATGGCGTTCTGGACGAAAGTCAGGTCGCGATTAACCACTGCGTCAAGTGACGAGCTTTGGGACGGGGCTCGGCGCGGGGACAGGGGTGGCGGAACCGAGGACGCCGCCTCGTTGGGCAAGTGCAGCAGATGCGATACCGGTCGTTCCGTGCGGGATCCGGGACGGGAAGGGGTGCCCATCTCTTGTCCGGAGTGGAGAGGAGGCGTAGGAAGCGCTTTCGGGGGTAGCGCTTGGGAAGCGGGCTTCGGGACCGAGGATGAAGATGTCTCATCGGGCGAGAACGGGGGTGTTTGAGCATACGTGCGCGACGGGCCAAGCGGACTTGGTTCCGCTCGAAATGTCGAGTAGGCAGAACGATTGGAGAACAGTCCCGTGGATGAGGCACGAGAGCGTGTCGTCGACGGCAGCTGCCCATCCGAAGTGGTGCTGGTGGTGCTGCGCGGGGTAGTGAACTTGGATGGTCCTTGGCTCCGAGAGTGTGGCGGGGTACTGTGCTGGTCATCCAGGACCAGGTTTGAGGGTTTCACCTGATCCAACGCATCGGCCCATGGATTGCTATTGCTAGTGGTTGAGACCGCGCTAAAATCGTCGATAACTTGGCTCTGGCGATTGCGGCGCTCAATTCGCCGTTCTCGAATCCCCTTGGCGCTGGGGTCGCGAATGGCTGGGCTCCGGAACAGGCCGCTATTTGCCTGCGACGGGTCGTTGGATCCAGCAGTGCCCGGTCCAGCAGGGGACCTCACTACGTCGGTTGTGTTGACGTTGAGAGGCGCTTTGCCCCTGTTTCTTGGTTCGCTGGGTCCCTCGTCCACCCAACCCGCTGGCGTTGGTGGGACGCTCCCGAGCGCATTCCCCATGACGGGGGGTGGTCGTCTGGCTCCCCGGGCAGAATGTGGGGAGTTCCGCAGCGACGAATGGTCATGTAGACCACTAACGCTCTGCGATCTGGAGGTCGGCGGAGGGCCCGGCGGAGGCGGAGGCAGCGGCATCCCGGGCGTCCAGCCAGACCCTTCTGGCGGCGATCCACTACGAGACTGACTGGCCGCCCGTGAGGACCCAGCGCTGCTCACCACGGGTCCAGCGGAGACCGCCCTCCTCGACGCTGGTGGGCGGGAAAGATCCTCATAGAGGGCGGAGTTATCATGGGTATACCCGTTTGCTTGCGGCGACATATGCTGCTGGCCCTGGGACACCACGACATATGGCCGTGAGCTCGTGGCGAAGGACGACTGTTCCTGGTAGGTATCTGCCCGGTTCTGCGAGGATGATCTTGAAGACGGGACACCCTGCGGTAAAGGAGGAGGCGGTGGTATGTTTATTTGCCTGGGATGGCTGGCATCCTGTACGATGGATAAGGGACGGGTCCGCGACATCGGATGTTGGCGATACTCCACTGGGGGCTCCCCGCTCGCGTGTGCTCCGCCGCCGTAGGTGGAACCTGCTCCCGGGGATACTGAACCGCGGTTCGAGGCCGCGTATTGGGTGGCATGATTGCTCTGCGGTTGCTGGTGCTGCTGGTGCTGTAATTGCGCTTGGGGTTGGCTGGGGGGCGAATAAGGCGGAGGGGGTGGGGAGAGAGACATGTCTAACAGCCGGGGTTAGGATTTCATCAAACCATGAATAGATGATTGCATTGCATAGTCATATACGCATAGGGATCATGACCAACCTGAGTGAGTGCCTGGATGTCGCGGGTGCGAGACGATCCGGAGATTCTGATGCTGATACGAAGATTGTCCCGCGTTCATCGACACCCCACCGACAGGGCCCCAATCCTGGGGGTTATACGGCATATTGTACTGTCTGGAAGCCATGGAGGATGATGAACCGACGGGCACCCCGCCGGGCGTCGTCACTGCGGGAGACTGGCTGTGGGTGAAAGGGCTCGAGAGAGAAGTTGTTGACAGTGGCGTGGATATGTAACCACCGACTCCCACCCCGAGGCCCTGGTACTGATGCCCGCTCAATGCCGTGGTCAGAGGCGGCGGCTGTAGCGCATGCTCCCGGCGACTTGGAGAAGGCTGATTGCTGGCACCGTTGCTGACACGCGGGGTCGGCCAGCTACTGGCAGGATATGTCCCGGGCAGCGACTCGTCGCCAGATGTGCTTGATGGCCACCAGCTATCCACAAAATCTGGGGGTCAGTATCTCCCCGACAAGTTCGCCAGACACGAAAAAGTGGTGGAGGTGGAGATGGAAGAAGAAGGGGTAAGGGAGAGGGAAGGCCAAAGCGTAAGGAAAGTAAAAAAGCAAAATCAAAATAAAGAGACAAAAGGAGGGTAAGCACACCTATTCATAGTGTTTGCTCCAGATATCAAGAGCCAACCGTGCGTGAAGCCATGGCGGAGGAAAGCGGCGCGCAGGAATGCGATGGGGGAAGGAAATCAAAATCTGGGAAGAACTAACAAAGCAACGGTAGCCAGACGCGAAGGGTCTCCAACCAACAAGCGCAAGCGATACGGGTTTCTATTCTTTGCAACCGTCGATAGAGTCCAACCAACCGCGGTATGGTCCAAGACGCCCCAAGACAGTCGGTGGCCAGACATACATCACTGGCGGGGATCCACCGTCTGACTGTGGAGGAAGTAGTCGGCCGGGCTGGATGGGGATATTGACGAGAGGACCCTAGTATATTAGGAAAGCGGGGGGCGTGAGATAAAAATAACCCAGACACGGGATCGCCACGCTGAATAGAACCAAGAAGAAAACCGAAATTAAAAAGAAAAAATAGGCAGAGTCTGCAGAGTTTAGGGAGATGCAGCCTTGGAGCTTTCATCACAGACGGCGTGGTCGTGGCGCCTAGATCCGCGCTTTGACGGCTGCTCACAGGTCAACACCCCTGCATCGTCCACTAATCAGAACTCCCATCACATTCGCCGGCCATTGTTCGTTTCATCCACCAAGTCGGATGGTCAATGAAATTGCCAGGTGTTGGCAAGAGGACAGGGGGGTAGTAATGGACGAAATTCGGGGACATGCCCTGGAGCATCGGCCGATTGCCTATAGCGTCTAGCGCACCGAAGAGTACAGGAGTTACAGAGTACGGAGTACAGGAGAGCAAGATACACAAGAAAGACATTCTATTTTGGGACATTCACTAAATGAGCGCACCTGGTATGGTGTCGTTGGGTTATACAACCACGGTCGTGGAACCCCTAGTATGTTGGCATGTACGCCGGACCTAGAGACTATTCCATGTCAGCGCACAATCCATGCATGAGGCAATGTGTGAAATTATATGACAGAATGATCTCCACGTTTCAGATATATGCCCTGTCACAGGCGGTGGTCATCAATGTTAAAGTTATGTTGACCGTCGTGATTAAAATAAAGTAAATCATCATTGAAGAGGGAGAGATGTCGGGAGGGAAAACAAGGAGGGAAATACCCACAGTAAACGAGTTATTTTGGCCGAGACCATGAAGCCGTTCTCCAGGAGTAAAAAATATCTGCAGAAACAGAATTAGCTTTCCGTGATCGGTAGGACCAAATACAAAGCCAAGTTGTATGGGCTGATCAGTCATGACGATTCTCGTCCTCGCCAGCTAGGCCGACTTGGACATATGCTTGTCTTATTTTGTAACGTCGTATCATCATGTAACCCTTGGGGTGGGGGGTTGAGGATCAAGGACTTACACATGGATATTGGCTTCATCGGTGTCACGGATGGTATGGCTGGACAAGTGATTACCTACTGATGAGGGAGTTAGCAACAGCCACAAACGGATGTGTACAGAATAACTCTTGAAAAATGCAAGTCAGAAGGCATGAATGGTATTAAAAAGATGGTGTCAGCATCGAAAACTCGAATCAGACTCGTCATCTAGAAAATCATCTCGATGCATCGGGTTTCAGGAAGGAAAAGAGGAGATATTTACCTGACTGTATCTACGAAATAAGTTCCGACATTCAAATCTAAATGCAAAATCCACGATCAGCACCAGCCACAGGCAGTTGCAAACGATGAACAGAGCAGAGAGGATTGATCTCAGTGGGCGAGGTTTTCTAGGCCTGCCACAAAAAAGGCATATCCGTCAAGACCGAACGTTGTGTCGCAACGCCGTCGGAGCCCAGTGCCGTTTCATCTTCGAAGACATTGACATGTATGAAGGAGGAAAGTCGGAGTCTTACCATCTACTTTAAAATTCGTTAGCATCAACGCCCCCATAAGTGAACGAACGATAATAATGCAAAATAAAGCAAGCAGATCAGATAACAGCCAATTTTTATCGTCAAAGAACCCGAAGGCTGACTCAGTCGGTAATTTCCAGCGTATTAAATACGAAGGCATCATGCTAGCAGTAAAGAAAGAAGGGAGTAAAAGGACAGGACAAACGTACACTATGAGTATCATCGTATCAACGCATCACCTACGAAGAACCTGGCTCAAGTTATTCGCAACTTCATCCTAACATTAGTCCTAAGGAAAGCATTAGTCAACAATGCTTCGACCAAAACATGAGCAGTATAGAAAAAGCCAGCATTCGCAACAATATCAGACTGACGTGCAATAACAGAGTTTTCATTCCCCAGAAGAGGGTCAAAGACTCTAGTTTGAAATGTGGTTATGTTTATCATCATAAACGGCGGGGTGGGTAGTGGTTGACGCCGAGCGTGTGGGATAGAAAAAAAAAAAGTGGAAAAATGTCACTCACCCTGTATGATGCTAAGATCCAAGCATTGTGTCAGTCAATAGCTCAGAATGAGCAAGCTAGCTACAGTGTGTGCATAATGTGTCAACCCATGGATCATTTCAGGGAGACTCTGGCAAGCTGGAGAGCTGTGTCGGAGAAAGTTGTGATGATGGTTGTGTGGGAAGAGAAAAAAAAGCTCGCGCGAAGAAATATGAACGTTTTTCGCTCCCCGGAGACATGATTTACCGTGAGCTAGCTGGATCAGGTTAGTAGTGCCGAGTTCTTATGTAATACAATACGGTCAGCTGACCGAGCTATCCCAGCTCGGTAGATAGTACGGAGATATAAGGCTTGGATTGTAGGATATAGCGCTTCGATAATATAATGACACAACTTTATTCTAGACACACAATCGCTACGAGTCCAACAAAGCCAGTTTCTAAAATCCAATTGAAATTTCCCACAGGGAAACAAACTAGCTACAGTACAAGAGAGACGATCCAAAAGGAGAGACAGTCAGACAGTCAGAAAGAAAAAAGACTGTAAAAAGAAAGACAGCTCAAGATCACTCGACAGGGTCCTCCTCCAGGAGCGTCTTGAAGCTAAACGGAACAAAAGGTATGCCTTCACCGACAAAATGCTTGCTCATGGCCTCGACCCAATGCAGACGGAGGGAGTGCAGCATGGCGCTGGTACCCTCCATCACACAGAGGATGGCAATAGTGAGCGTGAACCACATGTAGAAGGTGACGACGATCATGACGACGCGGGTGGTGGGGGATTCCTGCTCGAAGGCGCCGCCGATGGTCATGTCCCAGAGGACGATGGAGAGCTGCTGGTGGGCGAGGGAGAGGGCCCAGAGACGGAGGTAGGACGCGGTGTGGGAGATGCAGTTGAGGCAGAACTCGATCGTGTGGATGACTTGGTGGATCATGATCTCCGAGAAGTCGAACTCCTCGTGCTCTTCTTCGTCGAGGTCCTGCGCGATCATCGCCACGTTCTCGCTGTCGCTGGCGAGGCTGTCGCGCCCGCCGTTCATGTCGCCGCCGTCGTCGTCGAGTGCGCTGACGCGGGACTGCTCGCCGAGGCCGCGGTAGCCCAGGGCGCGGGCGCGGTTGTGCTCCCAGCGGAGGTAGAATGGCTTGAAGAAGAGCATGATGGGCACTTGCACGAGGGCGAGAAGAAGCAGCAGGACCTGCACGGTGGCTTGGCCCTTGTAGAGGGGTTCTTCCACGGTTCCGGGGGACAGGAACATGAAGATGAGCATGTTCAGAAGGCCGGGAGGGGACTGGCCGCGAGCGGCCCAGTCAACGGACCATTTGTAGATGATGGTGGTGACGAGATAGCCGAAGATGGATTGGAAGAAGAGCATGCCCGGGATGAAATTGCCGATGATGTCGACCTTGGACTTGAAATGGCGGGCGTTGATGTACTGGAGACAGAGCGCATAGGTCATCTGGGCGACAGTCAGTGTTAAGTACTCGGGAGACAAACGACAATGGGGCCACTCACGTGTGCCCAGCCCAGCACGATACTCATCTTCATCTTCATACTGTTCGAGAACAGCAGGGAGTTCTCAGCCTCATGCCAGTTCCAATCCAGACCGAACGGGAAGCGATAGCCGTCCTTCAGAGACGCCTCCACCGCCTGTCCGCGCTCAACGTTCTCGGGCCATTGCCACTGACTCGTGAAAATGGTGAGGGACTTGGAGAAGATATCGTTGTAGATGAAACCCGTGTACATGGAGAACAGACCCATCATCAGCATGATGTATCGACCGTAGAACGCCATGTACGTCAGCTCGTCCAGCTTGGTCTTGTGGAGCTTCCTCTCCCAGAAGATCATCGCCGCGGCACACAGCGTCATGAGAAGACCGTGACCCAAATCACCGAACATGACTGCAAAGAGGAAAGGAAAAGTGACAACAGTGTACAGTCCCGGGTTCACCTCGGAGTACTTGGGGATACCGTAGGCGTTGACGATCGTCTGGAAGGCTTCCGTGAACTTGTTGGTCCGCACGTACGTCGGGGGAGTCTTGTTGGTGCGGATCTGGTTGACGATAGTCGGGACACTCAGCCCGGCACGGTCGTTGACGTCTTGCAAGGTTGACTTGATCAGCGCCAGCGAGTTCGTCGGACACCACGCTTCAGCGATGAGCGTCTTTCTCGCGCGATCGTACGAGAACCGGTTCAGCGTATCGTAGACAGACTTCTCCTTCCGGACGATAATCATCCAGGCCGCAAGCGAGCGCGCAATCTGCGAGAGCTCCGCATCGAGCGTGTTCTTGGTGTTCCGCAGCACATTCCCCACGTCGCCCAAGCGCGTGTTCACCTCGTGCATCTGATCCCGCCGCAGCTCGCTGTTCTCATCAACGCTATACAACGAGGCACCCAGCGACTCAGAGATCTTCCTGATCTTGGCAATGATGCTCTTTCCGTGGGCGAAGATAACGAAGACATTCTTGTGGGTACCCTCATTGGTAGCCGGGTCGATGATGGGCTCGGGGATTTCCGACTGGTTCATGTAAAGGTTACCGCGCAGAGTCCGCCACAGGATCCGCTCAAAGGCCGCAATCCGGTCGCGCGGAATAACACCCGAAACGAAGCCGATGTTCATCTCCAGGAACGACTGCTGAGCCTGGCCATCGCCGCGGTTCGGCTGCTGCTCGACGTCCCGCAGCAGCGGCGCCTCGTCATTGTCGAACGACTGCCGGATCTCCTCGGTGTGAGAGTGGGCACGGTCAAAGAACCCGCCCGCTTCCCGCAACACCCAGCGCCACTCCGTGAGCTCCACCTCGCGCTTCTTCAGCGTCTCGTAGCTATCGTTGAGCGAGGCGATCCTCTGCTCAAGACTGTCGCTGCGCTCAGCGAGCTCGTCAATCTCCGACGCCAAGGGTGCCGCCAAAGTATCGGAAAATTCAGACGAAGACCTCATCGGGATAGCCGCTTTATCCATCTGAGCATGGAAGTAGCCTGTATCAACCCACGTCAGTCTCAGTCCCATTCCGTCATATCATCACCCAGAATACATAATCACATACGAAGCTGCCGCTCCACATTATCCAACCTCCGAATCTCCTTCGTGAAAGTCCGCTGGAAAGCATTGGTATCGGGGTTAAGCTATTGAGCAACACAAGTCAGCGCCATTTCCCAAGAACCTCTTCCCCCGGAGAGCAAGGAGGGGGGAGTAACTCACATCCCGAAACTGAACCTGGCCCAGCTCTCCCAACGCACTAACAACCTCTCTACCAATCTCATTCGCGATATAGAGCTGCGTCAAGCTCATATCCGACGACCGGAAGAAAGTGTCCTTCGGAGCCATGGTGGACGGACGGACTGGCAGGCTGCCCTGCAGCAGGAACTCGTTTCGTTTTCGTTCTGTTCGTGTCACGTTCTGACTGCCACGGCCAAAAAAACAATAGTGCGCTGGGGCGCGAAATTAATGGGAGAATTCAAACAATTTTGATCAATCTAACGAGGGAAACGCCGATGCCACCGGGCGTGGTAGAATGGTGGTTTGAGGATCTCTCAAACAGGAGTGATTGGGATGAGACGACGGAGCTGCGGGAGAGCCGCGTGGCTGATACAACGGCACGTGATCTAGAACTGCTTATGTAATTACGTAGGTGGTGACCTTCGGCCAGACCAGTTTTACAGGAACTATCTGAGGTACGTGGTTTGAAATTACTTTTATCTATCTTCGTTTTTTGTGGAATGGCTAATAATGTCTAGATGAGTTATTAGGCTGTAGCCCAATGTAAGGATAAGTGGTTGTTGAAGGTGCTTTACACCCCGTAGCACAACCATGCAGTACATTGCTCGAGTATGCGATCCTATGCACTAGGCAAAGTAGCTCTTCCAAAGGACTCCGGAGAGGTCTTCAAGCTGATCCGGAGTGAACGACTGTTGGAGGAAAAGAAGTATTAGCATTGTCCTCCGGTATGTCCAGCCCTGAGAAGGAACTCACCTTTGCATCTATATGCCATGTATCTTGTCTTGTCTTCTTGAACTCGCTAATAATGGATTTGACGCTGGAGCCGACAACACCTGGGTCGCTCGCGGCGCGGACACTCAGCGTTGTGAGCGCCTCGGGCATCCACAGGGGCGGAGGGCTGCTGTATGGGAACGCCTGGATGAGAGCACCCAGGCCCAGGACAGCGCCGTGCCGCAGGATGACGAGACGTGTGTGTTCGGGGGTGGGGGTGCCAGCCCCAGAGGGGATGGGAGATGACACGCCCGATCGGAAGACCTTGGGTTTCTTCGGGAAGGGTTGCTCGATCAAGATCTTCGTGAACCGCTCTTGCAGCCTGCTGACCATTTCGTCGCGGAGGGACACAGGGGAGCAGCGGATCATGCCGGATAGGGTGGCTGATGCGCCGGCTCGCACCTCGTGCTGGGAGTCGTTCAGCATGCTGGCTACACACTCGAACAACTTGTCGCGATCGCCGACGGATAGCAGGAAGAGACGGCGGAAGTAGATGATCTGGATGTTGATCATCACTCTTAGACGCTGGTGCCATGACGGCGACGTCTGTCCGATATGGATGAGGGATTTGATGAATCCCGAATCCTGTTCGGCGGGATAGGGGATGTTGGGAAGGTGACGGAAGACGTGGTACGCCAGGGACTGGAGCTCCGGGTCCTCCTTCACATCCATCATGTGCAGGAGTTGGCCGGTGAACAAGTCGGGGAAGAACGGGACAAGCTGCGTGCATTCGAAGGACGAGAGGGTAGAATCCAGCCAAAGAAGCACTGTCTTGCAGCCGGAGGTGTAGGAAGACGGCGTCTGTTGGCCGGGGGTCCTCTCGTGCCGCCACTGCTCGATCCGACCGAAGATATCGCGGATCATCGTGGTGAATTCTTCAGTCGGCAGATAGGGGAAGGTCCCGACCGACGATGCTGACTCTTGCGCGGTAAGGAGTTGCTTCACGTCGGCATACGATTCATGATACCTTGTGCGATAGATCGAGGCAAGAGTCTGACCCATGGCTTCGCGGACGCCCTTGTAGGGGTGGTCGAGGTGTGCAAGGAAGTCTTCCACGATGGGCTTCTCCAGTTGGAAATGCCACCCTGCATCGATGATAGACTGGTGGAGGAGATTGATCTTGGAGCTTTCTTTGAACGCCGCATTCGTGGACATGTCTAACCGGAAGCTCGCCAGCCAATCGACCAGCGGCCACGCCCGTCTCGGATCCCGACACTGAAGGATCATGTGGAGGAAGGTCGTCCAGTAGCCCGAGTTCTCGGGCGTCAGTCCGTCGGTAAAGATCTTTCGGACGATCGGGAACGCATATTCCCACACCGACGTGCGCTTGTCGACGCTCGTGTCCGCAACCGAGCTGATCAATGCACCCAGAATCTCCGCTGTCGCTCGGTGCTGGTGCTTATCACTGCCGTCCTCAAACACCCCCCGGATCTCCTCCTGGATCTCCTCAAACGTAGCAGCGGTGAGTCCATCCCGGAGCATCAACTCAAAGGCATAGAGCAGCATCATTGCGCAGGGCATGCGGAATTTATCGGCACTGGGATCCCGAGGCTCCTGCTTCAAGTACATGAAGAACTTGGAGAACCATTCTCTGTCGAACCGCTTGCCAAGCTGACCTCGCACCTGCCACTCCACCTCGTCATACTCAATATCACGCGCAACGTTCGACTTGTACGCAGGCATGCTGTCAGCCCAAACCAGCCAGCCAGGGAAGTCGTGGTCGACATAATACTCCGCTTCCGGATTGGCGAAGCTGGCAAGATACTTTTCGGTCCAGCCCTTCTCATGACGCTCGGTCGCCACTTTAATCTTGGAAGGGAAGTTCTGATGACCCAAAATATAATTCTTGTAGTCATGGCCGCAAATCGCCCGCACATCCACCATGGTGAACAGTGCTATGAGCGCCTGGGAGTACATGCCGCGCAGGCCGGGGTGATCATCGATCGACCCGCGCATGACCAGCTCGACAAGGTTCTCACTGGCGATGTAATCGAATCGGAGACCCATAGTGATCACAATCGTTGCTGCGCGGCTGGCAACCTTCCAATGCGATACTCTTGCCAAGTTGACTAGCTCTTCGGCAAGACCGGCCTTCTTCTTCTCGATCAGGACGCGCTTGCCGTTGATGCTTTGGCGCTTCTGAGTGACCTGATCTTGAACGTCTTGTTTAGGAGCAATCGCCTCAATGATAGCCTGGTCAAGGATAGACATTCTTTCCATGGAGCGACCGTAATCCATTATCTGGAAAACAGCACTCGAGCAGATCCTCTGAACAGACGGTCTATCCACCGCACTAGCATCAATAAAAGTGCGAACCATAGTCGGCGTGTATTTCCAGTGGCGCCCCAACGTCTTCGCAACACTGCCCAGGAGTAGCGTAAATAGACCACCTTTAATCCGCGCGTAATCATTTTCCTTGATAGCCTTCTGCAGAGCTTTCAGCAGGGGCGGGATCACGAGGATTCGAGACCCCCACACAGCCTTGAAAGCCGATTCACCGGCGCTTTGGGCGTTACGGCGAGTCTCGGTATAAAGCGAGACGCAAGATTCCGCAATGTCTAAGAGGAGAATTTCATCCAAGCGGGACCGGCGTCGGGGAGCCGCATTATGTCTCAGTCGTTGAAGATGGTACACGTTGGCCCGTCTGACCAGCAAAGGACGCGGGTAGTCTTTGCGGATCCCGCTCATCTTATAGGGGTGGATATCGGCCGCCAGGAGGCGTGTAACCCGATCCAAGACATGGGCAGACCTCTCAATGCCCACGTCGACGAACCAGGATCGGTATGCGGAGTACAAGGCAGCGAAGCACGGCACGTCGTCTTCTTGCTTATCAGACAAGAACCGGTGTACGTCGTGAAGGACCCAGCCTGCTCTCTCTCGAATATCGTGGATGGTGGTGTACATGGGGTCGTTCTCTTGTAGGGGATAGCCGGTAGGGTATTCGAACGTTTCTCGGACAGTAGAATCATCAGAGCTATCTAGCGCCTCGTCGGAATCATCCTCTTCCTCGGCACGTACCGCGCCTGAAGTCGCCTCAGCGCCAGCCATCTCAACGTCGGTGCCATTTGAAGGGCCTTGCTTCGTTGTCGAGGCGGCTTTGGGGTCAAAGAGAATCGAGATGCCGGACAAGATCAGTCGAAGCAGGATCAGGTTCCGCGTCACTTCATCGGACCAGTCCTTGCCGCTTCCGTCCCGCTTGACGCTCGACGTCTCGTTGGTCAGTGCAGTCAGCTGCTTCAGGGCAGTCTCGGCTTGGTTTTGGAATAGCTCGACGGCAAAGCCGATCTCCTCTCGTGATGGGATATGCCACTTGATAGTCAGATCATGTGGATCGGGTCTGTAGCCCCAAAGTTCAGGTCGCATCCCCTTGGCCAGGGTACTAGGCTCGTAAAGGGAGAAGTCGGCGGTGTATGTCCCAGTCAGGTTCAGAAGAAGGTGGTGGATGAAGTTCGAGATGTGGACGGTCGGGATGCCGCGGCACTTCTGTTGCATATACACGGCAATGTCGAAGAGCTCTTTCTTGTGGGCCAACACGGCATCGCCGACGTGGACGACACACATGCTGAGCATGCTGACATTCCAGACGAGTCCACGGTCCCGCGGCAAGACATCAGTCCCCGTGGTCCGGGTAGACCCCGCGCCATTGTCGTCGATCTCGGTGCGAATAGCCTGTGTCAGCACTGGGATGAACCGCTTCAGGGCCTTCTCCGGGTCGACCTTGCAAATGGAGTTGCAAATGAAGGCCATGGCATCCCGAGCTTGATGGATGACATGGTTGGAGATGAAGTCAACGACCTTCGACAAGGCGATGTCGTAGTATTCCGGGGCAAGCGATGACAGAAGAGGCATGAACGTGGCGGGAAGCGTGTTCACAATATTCTCTTCGGGCGACCCGTTGCGCACGCGGCTCACGTCCGGCAGATTCTCCAACAGGGTGAAGACTCTACCCAGGAAGGACACGATGAAATCACCGAAGCCACATGTCGACGAGCGAAGGATCATCTCCTCGGTCTGGTCGTCCAAGTCCGTGTCATAGTTGAGCTGTACCTGGACGCCTTCTTCCTCCATCCGTTCCATCTCGCCCGACACCCATTGGATGGCCAACATGCTGGAATTTACGTCTTCCCGGCCCTTGGTCAAATCGACCAGAGGTATGCTGTAACACGCCGACTGGATAAAAGACAGGGCATGCAACGACTTTTCCAGGTCATTAGCATCCACGCCGGGCAAAGCGAGTCCCAACAACGTAGTCATATGACAGCGATAGCCCTTTGACCGCGCAATGATGCGTGAGAGAACTTGGAGCGCACGCAGTGAGGACGTCGTGCGGTGGACCTCGACCAGTCCTTGCAGAGAGGGGTATATTCTCTGCAGGGCGCCTGGGAGGATCAGGTGCGGTTCCAGGAAGGCTAAGCTCTGCAACGTGGAGAGCGAAAAGCTCATGGCGGTGCCACTTTTGGCGTAGATGCCCATGAAGACCACATCACGCAGGCAGAGCACAAAGCGGCGCTTCAACGGCTCCGTTAGCTTTCGCTCGGGTGGGACCTCCATCTCACCACTTTGCTCCCGGTTCCAACGCATGACGAAGAAATCCGAAAGATAGTACACCAGTTGGGACAGGGTCTTTGTCCAACTACCCGTATTGGACGGGTGGAAGAAGGTCTCCACAGCTTGAATGAGGCCCTCGAGTTGGGTCAAGATGGATTCCTCTGCGTCGAGACACGCCGGCGAAAGCGACATCACCACCCACCGGGCAATGTGGTGGGCAACCGGGTGTTTGCGGGTGTCGCGGTCCAGCATGATGCCAAGCCCCGAAGAAATGTCCACCAGGGCACTGTACGGAGAGGTCGACTGCCCCACGGGGATCTCGAGCAACCGGAGGATGGCCGTGAAGATAAGCGACGATTGTTCTTTATTAAAGATACCGTACTCCCCGAAGGGGATATGGCTAGCCGGTAGGAAGTCTCGAGCCAGACGGGACAGATAATCGAGGAACGTCATGTCAAACGTTTTCGACCTGTTCACCAGCGACCACAGGTGGAAATAAGTGGGGAGGTAATGCCGCGGCAGCAGATCTTCCCTGGATTCCGGCGGGGGCGACGTGGGGAGCAGGAGATTGATCAACCCGGCGACGACGAATGCGCCCTCCGAGAACGACGTGGAGTAGTGCGGCAGGAACTCTTCCAGCATCGCGGGGAGCTCACACGGGTCGATGTACAGCTGAACAAACGCGCAGAGCTTGGTCAATGTCTTGACGTTGCGCTTGAGGTTGGTTGAATGGACCAGGCCCGACTCCGTCGGCAACACAAAGGTCTTCACCTCCCTGTACAGCGGCTTCCAATCCAAGACGAGGTCCTGGACCGGTCGCAGGTAGTGCTTGCGCTTTGTCAGGAGCATGAACATGCTCGTGAAGCGCTCCGCGACGCTCGGGTCAATGCCCGGGGCCAGCGAGAGCTCATAGTAGAGTTTCACCAGGTTGATGCGATCCCTGCGGTTCGGGTCGAACTTGAGGGACAGCCATCCCCGGAGCTCTCGAGTCCAGTGCACGGCCCCAGGATTGAAGTCACCGGCCTCCACCGCGATGTACAGCTGATTCAAGATCTCCCGTAGATTGCGATCTCTCCGCGGCTCGTCCTCCAGCTGGTATGGCAGATATTTGAAGTATGGGTAGGCCCGGGGTCGGACGCGCGCCTTCTGCTCGTCTTCGCCGTTCACCCCTACGGGCCCCCCGCCGGGCGAGGTGGCTCGTGAGATTTCATGCCCATGGTGGAAATTCTCCGATGTTAAGATCGCTTTGGGGCCCGAATGATGATCCATCGTTGCGGCAACCGTTCGACGTCTAGAGCGATACGGGGATTGGAACTAGGAGTGTTGTGGGAGAGGCCTGCTAGAACGGGCGTCGGTCAGTCCGGCTTCCTCACACGTTGCTCGATCATTGCGGTGACGATTGAATCAACCTACTTTCACCATGAAGCTGGTGGCTAGATTGAGGGTACCGGTGGGATATCAAAAAATATGACCCCTCAGCATTGCTCGCGTGGGCGAGCGACGTCAGTTTAGTTACGTCGACCAGCCGAGCGACCGGAAGTGCAGGAGGTCTGACAACGTCGAGTCCGTCTCGTAGGGGGGGATCTTCGATTAAGGAAAGTGTGACCAAAGCAATTCCGTATGAAACATGAGCTGCATCTATCGGGACAATGCGCAGCTCTAGTGTCGTGGGGTCTGTTAAAGATTCGAATGGCAGGCAGATTGAAGTTGGAGGAGCGGCATCATCATCGGGGTTTAGCTTAGGTTAGGTTAGGTCAGGTCGTTAGCTCGGGGCCCAGATAACTGATGACATAATGCTCTTCTGACGTACGTAACCACCGCTGCCTCAGTGAACTCCTTAATGAATGACACGGCACTAGGAGAGGGCTACAATGAGTATGCTGGAGGAGGATTATTCGTATGTAATTGTTGCCTATAGTAGTGAATGATAATTATCCTAATGTGCGAGAACAGATCTCCTCTACCTCGCCATCTGGCTTTTAGAACAGACGGGTGCGGATAAATATCTGGTTAAAGATTTCCAGAATAAAAATAAATAAATACAAATAAAAATAAGAAAGACCATGTCCAGCAATCTACTAAGATGAAAAGAACGCGTATAGAAATGACCTACTCATTATTGAATTTGTTTTCCCACCTACAGAGAAGTCTACACTATACCCTACTAGTGCCGTACCAGAACTATATTATATATATCCCGACGATGACATTAATAAATAGATACAATGGCACCAAAAAATCGTACTATGCAGGCGGAAGAAAAGAACCAAAAAGCGTAGCCTGAACCAGCCCGTACATCACCATACTAGTCACCGCAACGGGAAGAGCCCGACTGCGTTTGTCCTCGACGCCAGAGAGGATGTGATAGGCAATGTACCAGTACCACAGGGGGTATCCAGAGGAGATCCGATTGACAATCTGGACATGGTAGCTGGTAAACGCCAAGACGCCGAGGATGCCCTGTGGGAGAGCAAGTCGGATGAGCAGGGACGTCATGGTGGATGGATGGGCGGTTGCCGACGCGGGAGAATCCAGGGAGATGTCGCCCTTGCATGCCCAGAGGGAAGACCCGCAGAGCAGGATGAGCATCGGGAAGGCTAGCAGGAATAAGGGAAGATTCGAGAGGGTCCAGTAGCGGAGGAAACCAACGTTCCTGGGTCATCGTCAATAACATGACACAAATAGATCATAAAAAATGAAATAAAAGAGAGAGACCAACCAGTAATGTTCCTGGACCCAGCCATAGATGCTTGGGACGAGCCTCTGGCACCAGGGACGCAGCGTCTCGTCGCTGGTGCAATACGACATGTAGGCAATCGCCTGGGGAAGGAGGAAGCCCGACCCGACAATACAGCCGCCCACGATGGTGACAGCCAGACGAAGGCAAGCTTCCCGGGACGGACCGCGGGAAACGATCGCGCACGCATACACCAGCGCATCGTACGCAAAGAGGATCCCGCTGAGGACACCATTGCTGCGCACCGTCGAGGCGACGGCGAATAATCCTGCCGCTAGAAGCAACTTCGCGTGGCTGGAGGCTCCCTTCCGCGGCCGGGCGTCAAGAAACGCGGACGAATAAAGGTAGAAACCGCCAATGTTCAGCATCGCAAAGAGCGACTCTCCGTATGGGGCCGAGAGGAACGGCCCCGCGGGAGAGATAATATGCAAGACGGCCGCGAGAAAGCATAGAAGCTCCCGCGCGCGGGAGTGCTGGCCAAAGACATTGACCGACAGCCGGTAGAGAGCCAGGACTGATAGGTAATGGGCGATGTGGGAGACTGCGATGCCCACTGCAGTGATCACGGCCGCCTCACCCACTCCGTTTGACGGATTGAAAACTATACAATAATAAGCACCGATTTCGCGTGACTCTCACCCTAGGCTCCCCATCTGAGATCCACCGGGACCAGGACCACATACCGGACGTGAGAAACGCAAGGATTCTCGTATACCCATAGCCAAACGCCCATTCTTGCTCAAACACATAGCCCCTCTCAGCAATATGCACAAAATAGATGGAATCCCACCGGGTGAATTTCAACAGGGTCCAGATAGGGGCATGTTTGGTGTCCCTGGAGATGACATCAGCGGCCCCGGGGGTGAGATAGGGCAGGAGACCCGTCGAGGTATCGTAGCCCGGGCCTGGGCACCCGATGACGATCAGGAAGATAAGGGCTTTCCACAGGCCGAACGCTATCGTCAAGCTTCGGACCGGGTGGGAGAGGTGTAGCAGTCGGGGAGATCCCGGGGTTGTTGTTGCCTCGTTGGCCATGACCGCCTGGATGACCAACGCAGCGGTGTGGTCTCGTCGACGGGAAACTCTGGAAATTCGGCGAGATCCACGCAACCGTCCGCCTAGACAGGTTCGTTCGTAAAACGGCGATTCCACGGATGGGATTTGTCGCGACGGCGTTCGGACTCGGGCTCTTGCTCGACCGAGGCTGGAGCTGCAAGTGGGCCACTAGTGATGCCAAGACTTATCCACCGTCTTATTCATCTGCATAATTCTGACTATGTACCGAATCAATGCATCTCTAGTCCATATCGTGAGACACTCAGACCAGATACAACAATGAGTTAGTGAGGTCTCAGGCTATACAACATAATGATATGCTGATCATTCCATCTCAGCTGCAGTCGAGATAGAATCGGTGTTTTGAAATCTCTTTGAAATCTCTCCCATCATCGCATCGCCACACTGGTGGATATGATATGCTCTCCATGGATCAGCCCACTCAGCACTGGTCGGTTCAGCCCTATGGGCCGAGTCCAGAGGTACACTATCTCGGGTTGACGAGAGGATCTGATATTCCAACGATGTCACCATGATTAGTCGTATTCGTCTTGATTACTCTTCTTTACTTGGCTGGTCTTGGCGACTTGCCAGGATCATCTATCTTGTCTGATGGCATTCAAGAGTAGTGGATCTTGGGATGACCGAATGAGAAAGCGTCTGACATGTCTTACAGTCCACCTGTGCACCAGTGGCGATGGGAGCGATCGACTGACTCATGATGACAGCCGGGTTTTCCCTGTTTTCTTTTCCTTCCCTGTTGTGATTCGTTTTCGTATATCGTATCTAACCCCTCTCTGCTGTTTCGTATACAGACAGTGGTACGTTATCGTACACTATCGGGATACTAGGATACCAGCTCTGATAGAGTTCGACAGCATCATGTTAATCTCATGACTACTCAGGGATTAAAACCAAATAAGCCGAGGTCAGGCAGAGTCTCCTCTCAGGATCCAGGACCACGCGATGTGCAGAAAATTTCGTCCTCCCGATCCATCTGGATGGTGGACCCACGACCGGTCACTTTTTCCCCTCTTGGCTGACCCGTGGATGCCAAGACATGCAAGTTGCCTGGGCTGGCCGGAAGAGGCAAATTCTCTGGATCTGACTGTTTCTCCAACTCAACAGGCTCTGGTTCCTTGAGTTTCTGAGGGTGGTGAGGAAGGGTCGGATGACAAGAATCAACTCGAAATGAGGTCACCAACTCATCACTATAATCAACACAAAGAGGGGACGAAAGTTCGAGATCATCAAGATTGTTGGAGCCTATTCTGGAGCAGAGAACCAACGAGTCGGCGTCCACGGCACCATCCGGGCCCTACCGGCGAGTCGGGGTCCGTGTCGCCGTGATGGAGTTTAAGCACGAGAGCGAACAGCTGTTGAAACACGAACGGGTCCGATTAATTGCGCCATGTCAGAACTGTATAGACTTAGGGTGGGAGATCCATGTCCCGATCCCTTTTTTCTTTCATCCTGGGAGAGAATCAACAATCCGGGCATGTTAAGGAATTGGAATTATGGCAGATTATGCCTGCTGAGCTAATCGGAAGGAAGGATAAGCCCGTATCCGTATCCGGGCAGTGGGATCCGAAGGATCGGCGACTAAGATGGATGAAAATTGGAATTGGATGTGGAATTATGGACAAATGACGAGAGAGACCCAAGATCGACTAGGAATTTAGTGCGAGTGGAAAGAGAGACCCGATCAATGGAGATTTGGGATCCATGGTCTGTATAGGGAGTGGAATGGATCGGGTCCTGCATAACGGAGCCTTATCCATGGGATTTGTCTTTATAAATATAAATCTACATGATATTATCATATCATAAATAAAAATATTTATATCATATTTTTCATCTTTAAGATAATCTTGATTTTTCAGTCTGAATAATCCTGAACTATACAAACCAAGTGGATTCTCTCTTTGACCGCATATTCATCCCCCTCCTACTAGTATTACCTACTATTATATTCAGTATCCGGATATCTCTTCCTTCCTCTGCTGCCGATATCCGACTCTCTTCTCCACGGGTTTCCCACATTCCGGTCCCTCTGGAGGTGACGAGCATCAAAGCATATTTGAAGGCGGCTGCAGCCTTACCCTCCTCCTCTTTCTTTCTCCCTTACTGTGACCTCTCACGCCGACCCGCTTTTTGTATACCCGTCCTCAGCCCTTTCTTCCACTGACGTTGCACCTTGCCTTATTCTCTTCCTCTCTCTCTTTTTTCCGTCTCTCCCCCTTCTATCCGGTCCTTTCCCTCCTTCCTGCTCTCACTCACTCCATCCTTTCCTTTCGACTCGACTGCCGCATCAACAACGGACGGTTCTCGTGCGGGCACTGGACCTCTCACTACTCTCACTACGCTCCCTCCCCTCTCTCGACCTCGAACCCATTTAGTTGCCATTCTCTAGTCCTCTCCCCACCCGCTTGTCCAAACGGTCATTCCGCTTCCGTCAGCTGTGACACCCCCGTCCTACGGTCAATGTGGGACGGGCCCCTCGAGCGCTGCTGGTCGGGTCGCATGGGAAAGAAAGAATGCTCTTCAATCTAGGCCTCACCGCGAATATCGCCGCCGCCCACGAGTCCGATTCCGCTGCCGCCAACTCCGCCGCCCAACGATCCAGTCCCGTTCACCGCTCGTCGCGCTCCATCGCTTTTGCGACGTTGCCGTCATTGGGACTGGACGATCTGTACAATTGCTATCGCGGCGTCCCCCAAGGAAAGGCACCTCCGACGGATCGACCGGCCATGTCGGGGAGCTCGGTCGACTCGCTCCCCATGAGCGATGCCAATCACTCCACCGTCGGGCCCGATCTCGCCCGTCCCCGGATCGGCCGTGCGCAAACCCATTCAGTCAGGAAACAATCGTCGCGCGCAAAGACGTCATACCAGTTAGCCCACCCCGCCGGCCACGCCCGTCACCGCCGACTCAAACTCCGCCCCAAACTCCTGCTGCAGGTGCAGCGCGTCTCCCCGACCTCGCGCCCCCTGCCCGTGCTCGATGTCCTGCCCTCCTCCGTCTTCTTCCCGCGACTGGCGCGCAAGTTCCCCGCAATCTTCCGCGGCAAGAAAGGGCTGGGCCCGAACGATTTGATCGTCGTCGCCAGCGATCTCTACGAGCCCGCCGGCGGCCCGGAGACCGCCGACCGGCCCTCGACGTCGGATGACGAAAGCGGCGAGCATCGGGAGGTCATCGCGACCATCTGCCAGCTGTTGAAGGAGAGCGAGCTGTCCCAGGGCAAGACGGAGATCTGCCTCCATGACGGACCCGTCTGGGAGGCGACCCCCCTCCCCAACGGGTCGTACGAATTTGTCGCCCACACCGAACAGGGGATCCAGATCTTACGATGGGTGTTACGGAGTGGGCGGAATCGTCGCGTGTCGGCGCCCCCGGGGTCGGCCCTGACGGAAGACGGCCGCCGGTTCACCTTCAGCGTCATCAACCCCACGACGCGACGGCACCCGGTCCTGGCGTCCATGACACGCAATCACTTGGAGGTGTTTCACGAGTATTCCATGCCCAGCAGTGCAGCGTCGACCGCTTCCCCCACCTCGGGCATGTCCGTCGTGAGCGACCTCTCCGAGGCCGACACCGCGCTGGACCGAAAGGCCATCCCCGTGGACGAATCCCTGCGGACATTGATCACCGTGACCAGCATCTGGGTGGCCATGCGAGAGGGCTGGTCGCACAATTTCCGCTACGACGATTCCGCGCTGGCGTTGAACCCCAAGGCTATCTGCGCCTCCCGACACCACCTGCCCGTGACGCCCAAGAACGAGAATGAGCCATTTCCGAGGGCGCAGGCCTTCGATGCCGATGGATCGCGCAACGGGTCGAAGCCCCGACGGCCCACGTCCAGTACCTTACCCCCGAGTCTGTCGGCGCCGAATTCGCCCGTGGCATACGGCCGCCTGACCAAGCGCTCGAACTCGACGGGGGCGGCCTTTATCGAACGGTCGAACCGACGCGCATCGGGGTTGGACAATGGGATCAACCGGCATAGCACGCTCTGCAGCCCGCGAGGGGTATCCCAAAGCCGGATACCGGAGAGTGACCCTGCGCCCGGGGCCGCCCCAGCAGCTCCAGCAGCTCCAGGAGCCCCAGTCGCCAATGGCCAGACCCGCTCGCAGCGGAAGAAAACCGACCCGTCCGACCGAACACACCCCGGAGCGCACTCGGAGACGAGCCGATCGGTCCTCGGACATGCAGCAGAGTCCGAGCCCGCAAAGGGAAAATGCCGACGCCGCCTCAGCCATGTATTTGACTTTTTGGTGCGACGGAACAGCCACCGCCATTAGCTGGTCTCATTATCCGAATCGCAGTTTGAGCTTGATTATGCTCGGAGATTGTACGATTCGATCTTCACAGAACTGGGCGAGTCCCTTTCCCATGTTTTTACGGCCAGGCGCCGAGACATTGACACCCAATCCTTTCCTTACATTCCTCACTCCATCCACTTCTTCCACTCTCTTCCTTTCTTTCCTTTTCGTTTCTTCCTTGCTCTTCAGCAGTATGATTCCCCATGAGAGTCCGGCCTGGCGTTGTCTGTGTGATTTAGGTGTGATCTGTATGGTAGCAACTGTATCAATCTATGGCTGTAGCTACGACTATACCATATAAACCATACCAAACCGACCGATTGATCTATAATATCTATCTAGTAAACCACCCAGCCACCTCCATATCAATCCAAGCCCTAAAAGACATCGCATCAATCACCCCCACCCTCACATCTTCCCCACCAACTTCTCACAAAGCGCAATCAACGAGCTCGCACTCGTAATATCCAACGTCGTAAGATCCGCCCCCAGCTCCGAGCGCACCCAATTCCTAAGCTCCACAGCAGCCAGAGAATCCAGCCCATACGCCATCAACGACTTAGCAGGCTCCATCTCCGTCTCCAGTCGTAGAATGCGCATAAACTGCGCCGCCATCACCTCAACGCCCACTTTCACCAGCGCGCTCTTCTCCGCCCCAGACTGATGCATCATCAAAAACGCCCGGATCGTCTGATCCCCCTTGCTTCCACCACCACCGCCACCGCCACCACCACCGCCCCCCGCGCTCTGTCCAAAATGGTACCCGAAGCGCGCCTCGCGGATGAGATCTGAGTCGTCGGGGAGCGGGAACCCAATACCTGTGATTAATTGCGCACTGCTGGCTGCGTTGATAGACGAGGGGGTCTGTTGCAAGATCGACAGGTCGAGAATCCGCCGCAGGGTGTCCTCGAAGATGGGAATCCACTGCCGCTTGTCGAAGTGGGTGTCCATGCCGCCTTGTTCGGCGACGTAGCCTACGTCTTCGATGAGGCCGAGGTCGACGGCGTTGGCGCGCAGCCCGAGTGAGTGTCTGTAGGTGGCGAAGGCGTCGAGGAAGGTGTTCGCTGCGGAGTAGTTCGATTGGCCTTTTTTGCCGACGATGCCGGAGATGCTGGAGAGGAGGGTGAAGAAGTCGAGGGGGTGCTGCTGCTGGTTGCGCTCGAGGGAGACGTTGTGCAGGGCCCAGGTTCCTTGCGTTTTGCTGTAGATTGTGGTGTGGTATTCGTGTAGGGTCATGGTTTCGTAGGGTTTGTCCTATTTGCAATTAGGAGACAGGTCCAGGTGGGGTTCTTGGAGTAACTCTGGAGTTGTTGTTGTTGTTGTTGTTGACTTACACGCAGAATCATGGCGCCTTGGATGATGCCCGCGATGGCGGGCGATGCCTCGCGGAATACTTTTCGCAGGAACGGCACGTCGCAGACGTCGCCCCTGGCTTCGATGATCTTGCATCCGTATGAACGACAGTTTTTGATCACTTTCTGCGACGCATCGTCCGCGAGACCGCTCCGCGACACGACGATAATCCGCTTCGCTCCGTGCTTCGCCATGTGGATGGCGAGGTTCCCCACGAGGCCCCTCAGACCACCCACAATCAAGTAGGACGCGTCCGGACGGAGCGTGAGCTTCGGCATCGCTGGCCGAATAGGCACTTGCACCTTGGGGTCGTCCCCGTCCGAGATGACCACCTTTCCAATGTGGCGACCGCTGCGGATGAGCGCCAGCGCGGAAGGGATGTCGCTGAAGCTGAAGGTGGTGATGGGGGTGATGGGGTTGATATGCCCTGCGGAGACCAGGTCGAAGATCTCGTCCAGCAGCCTGGCGATCAGGGAGTCCGAGATGTCGCGCGTGTAGGAGAAGTCCATGGCGCGGAAGGAACAGTTTCGATCGAAGGGCTCCATGGACAACGCGTTGCGGTCGACGATGTCCTTCTTGCCGATCTCGACGAAGGTGCCCCCGTCGGCGCAGATGCGCCACGACTCGTCGAGCATTTCTCCTGTGAGCGAGTTGAGGATGAGATCCACGCCGCGGCCGTTCGTGGCGCTGAGGATGGCCGGCGCGAAGTCGGTGGTTCTGGAGGAGAAGATGTGGTCGTGGGGGATGCCGTAGTTCTCGGCGAGGAATTGGCGCTTTTCGTCCGTTCCTACTGTGACGAATATCTGGAGAGAGTTAGGAGAGTCCTCGGCGTCTGTCAATATCAGACTCACCTCTGCGTCCTTGTATTGGGCGAGCTGGATGGCCGAGAGACCGACACCACCGGAGGCGGAATGAATCAAGACAGACTGCAGAGCTTGTTTAGAAAGAAAGAATATATCTCGTCCACCTAGAAGATTCTTACCTGGCCTCGCCGGAGATTCCCAATATGATACAAGGAGTAAATCGACGCCAAGTACACCGATGGAATCGTCGCCGCCTCCTGCAGGTGAATGAGCAAGGCATCAGAGCCAGATGAAAAGTCTGCAATACATACCTCAAAGGTCATCGAGTCAGGAAAGACATGAGCTCGCCCAACCGGGACCTGGAGACGATTGGCATAGCTTCCATTGTTCAAGAAGCACACGCGATCGCCCACGTTGAACTTGGTCACGCCAGGTCCCAGCCTCTTGACAACGCCGGCGGCTTCATAGCCCAGGGTGTACTCATTCTCGGGCACGATGCCCATGGTCACCGCGACGTCCTACATGTGTGTTAGACAAAGCGTAGAGATGACTGTTGAGCTGAGATATGGTACTAACCTTGAAGTTCACACCAGCGGCCAAAACCTCCACCTCGACGCGGCCCTCTTGCACCGGCACCTCTGCCGTATCGTTCTCCGCCCAGGTAAGACTCTGGAACGTCCCGATTCTCTCAGCCCGCAGAGAAACCGCTGGCCCAGCTTCGTGCAGGTCTCGGAGAACAGGCTCCGCGCCATCTTTCACCTCCCGCTTGAAGCGGTTGACAGCCTCGTCGGGAACGACTCGATGGACATACAGGACCCCCTGGCGCTCAGCAAATTCAGTCTCCACGAACTTCTCCGGTCTCTCCAACCTCAGAGACTTCAAGACGGCATCAATAGCCCATTCGGTCGCGGGGCCAGCCGCGTCCTGAGTGTCCAGCGTCGTCAACTGGGCATTGCGGTCTTCCATGCGAATAACCCGGAACAAGCCGTGCGCAAGCGCAGTGTCCGGGTTCATGACCTCGTGCTGTGCGCCCTGAGTGACCCAGAGAAGCGGTCTCCCTGATGCAACGAGCGTCTTCAGGCCTTCCCACTGGTCCTCGGTGACCTGGGTAAGCACAGGCGCGAACAGTTCGTCGAGCACGAGAATCGCGCTGTCTACGCTGGGCGTGGTAAATGGGAATGTATGCTCAGTAATGGCCCATCCGGATGCCTCGAGCTTGCTGCGCAATGAGGGGACAAGGGCCGGAGTGTCTTTCGAAAGACGGACGACGTTGAGGGTTTGCAGCCTGTTGGAGGTCTGGCCATTCCGTGCAAAGGTGGAAAAGTATGCATCGGTGTTGTTGTTGCTCGACGCAATCTTCGCCACCGAACCAACGTCGTGGGATTGAAGCAGCTCGTGGAATTTGCCTGCAGTCAAAGAATATCCGTGGGCTGTGCCAGAGTCGTCTTCTCCAACTGACGCATCCTCCAACTCTGCCAGTTTCTGCTCCTTGAGCGCGGGGAGGTTGTCCGAGGTGGCCGATGGACTGATCGAGCTCGCCGGAGTAGTCGCCTCTGAATGCACCTTGCTGAGTTCAAAGCTAGGAGTCTCTACCTCCTCTGGGTCTGGAGTCAGGCTCCCCTGAACGAAGTAGCCTGTGTCCGTTTCTGTAGGCGCCGGGGTATGCAAGAACAGCAGATGGCCACCGTCCGGAGAGACGAGCGACTTCAATTTCCTCACCAGATCGTCCAATTCCCCATGGGCTGTCTGTCCAACCTTCACAATCAGAAGATCGTATCCCGACTGAGGCGCACCCAGTCCGTCAACAGCAGCATTGGCGAGCACGAACGAGGTATCCCGTCTTTCCTCATACCGCGTCTGCACATCAATCAGGCTCTTGGCGTCTGATCCAAGGAAGGCGTATTCCAGATACGCAGCTCTCGACGACGCGTCTCCAGTCTCAAACCACAGCGAAGAGGTGTCATCAGTAAGGCTAACCTCCACGACCTTGAGCGCAGGCTTCTTGTGCGCAACAAGATCAATCACCGAGTCAACATTCTGCTCGTTGAGCTGCGTCGGGGTCAAAAACGTAACGTCGGGTTTCCATGAAATCCGATCAAAGGTGTGCGGATCAACTTGAACGCCCGTGTCGAGCTTCGCAAAGCGGAGCCCAGACATCTTCATCAGGAGCGCCCCCGTCTCGGAGTCATAGACCGTGCAGTTCGCAAAGTAGCTCTTTGCTTCCTCGAGGCGCCCACGACCGGAGTACTGCGAGTTTGCGAGCGAAAGGCCGTGCTTTAGACCGTGCGGTGCCTTGTTGATGACGATGTCATCCAGGATGGAGGGCACGACAACGGCGTTGAGAGAGCCCCGCTCGCCCGCCCACAGCGACGGCGTGACAGTCTGGAAACAGCCGTCTAGCGAAGCCGGATGAATCGGGTAGTATGACTGGGGAGACCACTTCGACGGCGGCTCCGCCAAGGAGACCAGGCTGCGTCCGTGTCGCTGACCGCTGACCGACTCCACCTGGAGGAGCTTCTGGAAGGCAGGCCCAAACCCATAGCCGATCTGGCTCTGCGCCTTGTACCACAACTGACCCGACGTGGGATGCGTCAGCGGCTTGGAGTCCGGCTCCGAGATGCGGTATCCGATCGGTTCCTGAAGACGAATGAAGCCGGAAGAATGCTCGATAAAAGCACCGTCATTCACGGACGAGACGCGGAACTCGTGCCAGTCTTTGCTGCCAGGTTGTTGCGTGAGCCACAGCATGACCTCCGCGTCTTTCCCATCTTCCAGCACGAGCGCCTTGTCAAATCGTATATTCCTGAGCCGGTACGCAAGATCGCCCGGGGACGTGACTGTCTCGTCAGGGTCGGTGGCATTCTTCTTCTGCCACAGTGCTTCGATAGCCATGCAGATAAACCCCGAGCCAGGCAGCAGAACGTTTGCACCCATCTTGTGGTCCTTTAGCCAGGGGAGATCGGCCAGGTTCAGCAGCTTGCGCCAGGTGGGCGCTCTCCAGGAGCTACCGAGGATTTTGCTTCCGAGCAAGTCGTGGTTCACGTATTTCTTGAACCGCCAGTCTTTGCTGGATGCGTTTTCGTGCCAGTATTTGACCGAGTGGTTCCAGACGTAATTCGGCAGGTCGATGATTGTCGAGGGTTTTGGCTGCTCGCTTGATGAGAAGAGCTGATTGACTTCAGCGAGGCTGATCGAAGAGTGACCCGCGATGAAGAGTCGTCCAGCGAGATCGAAGAGCGCGTTTCCGGCATTTGCGCCTCGGGCCCACGAGGCAGAGTAAGCGATGTCTGCGCCGCTCGACAAGGCCTTCCGGACCTGCGAAAGAGGGCCGGCCAGTGCGCCGGACGGGCCGATTTCGATCAGGAAGTTGGGGCTCTGGTCGTCTGGTTGAGAGAGCATTGCTTGGGCTGCCTCGTTGAACCGAACAGGGGAGACCATGTTCGTCTTCCAGTACAATGCGTCGGTTGTGTCCGTCTTCTTGGATCCGGTCACTGAGGAGAACATGGTGACGTCCGGTGATCCATTTTGAGAAGCAAAATTCTTCTCCAGCAGTGCCTCGTATTCCTGGCCGATGACCCCCATGAGCTCGGAATGGTAAGCTAGATCAACCTGCAGCAGTCGGGCGAAATGTCCATCCGCTTGGATATCATCTCGCAGCGCCTCGAGCGCAGTGCGCCGACCAGAGACCGTCAAGCTGCTCGGGCTGTTGAAGCATGCAATCCAAGCGTTGCCGTCATACTTGGCCAGATATGGAGCCAGTGCGTCGACTCCCAGTCCAACGGCGAGCATGCCGACATTGCTTTCGACTTCCGTCTTCCGGTTGAGTGCTGCTCTGCCGCGGTAGAAAGCAGCGACTATTGCGTCCGCTCGGGTCAAGAACCCGGCAGCGTATGCAGCTGCGATTTCACCTGAAGAATGGCCGACGACACTCTGCGGCTTGACGCCCCATGTCTCCAGAACGGCGATAATGCACAGCTGCAGGGCCGTCACCAGGGGCTGGGAGAACTCCGGCTGGCGAAGATGCTCCGCACTCCGAGGCTCGGTCAACTCCGCTAGTTTCGCGTTAGTAACGATGTCTTCTGTACATGTTGAGAGGGGCGTCCAAGGTTGTTATCATACTGATGAAAGACCACTTAGGGGGATCCGGCAAGCTCTGCAGAACCGCATCAAGCTCCTCGAGAATCGCCCTCGTCCACGGAAAGAACTGAAGCAGATCCTTGCCCATCTGCGGCCACTGTGCCCCCTGACCGGTGAAAACGAAGCCAATACGCGGGGGCGCAGGGCTCTTCTTCCCAATTACGAACGAGCTCTCATCCAGCTCGGTGTTTCGCGTCGTCACAAAAGCACGGTGGAACAGCCGCGTCCTGCGCTCGGAGAGTGTATAGGCCAGATCGGGCAGACTGACCTTGACTCTCGGGTTCACCAGGTGGTCGGACAGAGCCTTGGTATTGGCACGTAGTGACACTTCATCATTGGCCGAGAGGACGAGAGTATACGGACGCTCGGCATCTTCATCGTCCAGATCAAAATCGTCATCTTCGGAGAGATACGACGAGACGTGTCGCGGTCCGTCTGGCAGCTTGGCTTCTTCGAGCACGACGTGAACGTTGGAGCCCCCGTAACCGAACGAGTTGACACTTGCTCGTCGGATGGGACACGCTGGCCAGGGGATTGCGGTCCGGGTGGCTTTCACCTTTAAGCCAGCGAAATCAACTGCAATTCACGGGTCGTTAGCGTGCGTCTAGAATGCAGAGCTGGGGGGAATCGACAAACTTTTGGGGCTGGAATTCTCGAATGTCGGGTTTCCCGGGATGATTCCCTTCTCCAGGGCCATCACCACCTTGATGATCCCCGAGTTGCCTGCCGCCGGCTCTGCGTGTCCCACATTGCTCTTGATCTACAATACGTTAGTATTATATAAAGTATCTCCGAACAAGAACGTACCGAGCCAATGATCAAAGGCTTATCTGGAGACCGGGTGCTTGAAAACACCGAGCCCGCGGCGCCTACTTCGGTGGGATCACCGGCCTAGATGCAGCAATGAGCAACATTATCCAAAAAGATAGACCATCAAAGGCAGTCAGTGAGTTACCTGCGTTCCCGTTCCATGGCATTCCAAGTACGATGTCTCGCTGAAATCGGTGATGCCCGCTCTGGCATACGCTGCCCGAATGGCAACCGCCTGGGCTTCGGCGCTGGGGCTGGCGATCCCCGGCGTGCGCCCATCACTGTTCGTAGAGGAGCCTCGAATGACAGCTCGGATGGGATCTCCATCCCGAATGGCATCGGACAGTCTTTTGACGATGACGGCGCTCACGGCCTCGGCCTTCACGTAGCCGTCGGCGGAGATATCAAAGGTGTGGCATAGACCCGTTGGCGAATGGGCGTTTCCAACGGCGCCAATATCCATGACGTGCTCTGGGTTCAGGTAGAGATTGCTGGTTGCGATAATCCCTGCGTCCATCTCCCTGGTCTGCAGGTAGCGGCATGCCACGTCCAGACCGACCAGACTGCCCGAGCACGCAGTGTCAATGGTCATGCTGGGTCCTTTGACGTTGAGGAAATGGCTGAGACGGTTGGCTAGAATGGCGCGGCCAACGCCGACAGTGATGCTGGCGGGTCGATCTTCTGGGTCTCGGCCTTGCATGTCACCGTAGTCTGTAGGATAGTTACTTGTTTAGGGACAGATGAAGCTGGCAATCGGAGAGCGGATGGATGCCATACCGGAAGCAAAAGAGCCCACGAAACATCCCACGGGGGCCCCGTCGAGGCTCTCTAGAGTAATCCCCGAGTTTTCAAGACCCTCAAACACAACTTCCAGCATCTGTCGCTGGTTAGGGTCCATGGAGATCGCGTCGGATCGGGAAATTTCAAAGAAGGGTGCGTCGAAGTCCGCGGGATCGATATCTTCCAGGAACATGCCGCCCAGAGGGCGCATCGTTCGAGGCTTGAGTGACCCATCCCAGTGGCCGTTGATATTGAATCGAGACTCGGGCACCTTGTTGGATGCAATGCCACCGCGTTCGAGGAGGTCCCAGAGCTTGCGCGGGTTTGTGCTTTGGCCGGGGAGTCGACAGGCAAAACCGACGATGGCGACTGGCTCTTGGGTAGGAGAAGACATGGCTCTATCTTTCAGTAATGAGTTGAATAAAAGGTGCTATATGGGAATCAGGCCTTGATATACTCAGTCAGCTGGCCATTTAAGCTACTCGGTGTGAAACGGAGTGTAGAAGTTTGGAGTTGACAATGCCGGGCTTGGGCTCTGGCTTTTCACTACTTCTCGATAAAAGCAGCGGTTCCTATTCATACGACGCCCTATCCTACTGGAGTCAGACCTCATGAGTCTAGACTATACGACTTACTCTCGAGTGACCAAACGTGCCCGTGGTTTTCGCCACTTCCGCGCGCTGACCCTCACACCATGCCATCTCGAGCGAACTCCACGTTGTCTGACATGTAATGATAATGCTGACTCGACATGGAGGGATTCGAACCCTGTTCGTTACTTTATTTCGAGGGGCGTGGTTGGCTTAGAGTCATCATTGCCGTTGACATAGCCGTTGATAGGGCTTACTTTATTCTCCTGCATGAGGCTCCACGTGGGGCATGTCAGTAAGATGCAGGACAATGGCAATGTTTCTTTGGCTGAAGATTTCCAAGCATTACCTGCCATCTCTCCGATAGGTTGTCCGGCTATTGCATCCGCAAAGCGAAACTCATAAGGGGACCACCTCGGTTGAGGGGAAGTAAAGGCATTGTCAGACTGGGAGGCAAATCAGAAACAAATTGATATACCTGGTCTTTCTTTCAAGGTCTGCACTCGTGAAGAAAAGTCCCGGGCGATCAGTGACTCCCTCGACCTGTCCATCATGGCCCCCATGTCAAGCTACGAAAAAGTGGAATGCAAGACCATTGATGGCACCGCCATTCGAGGATGGCTCTATGCAGCCAACGGTCGAGGACCGGCCATTATAATGACCCCCGGTGTGAGGACCACGACCATTGAAACGCGAGCGTTACTAACCTGCTCCCAGTTCAACTGCGTCAAGGAAATGCTCTTGCCAGATATTGCCGAGAAATTCCAATCCTTAGGTTATACGACGCTCATCTACGACCCTCGAAGCATCGGCGATAGCGACGGGATCCCTCGGAACCAGATCGACCCTCTCCAGCAAGCCGAGGATCTAGCCGACATTGTGACATATGTCTCCACACTCCCCAGCGTGGATCGATCTCGCATCACCCTCTGGGGCATGTCTTTCGGGGGAACGGTGAGCGCCTGCGCGGCCGCCGTCGATCGGCGCGTGAAAGCCCTTGTCATGGTGTGCCCGATCCTGAGCTTTTTCCACCCCGAGAAGCGCGAAAAGGCATTCGCCCAGCTCATCAAGGACCGTCAGTCCCAACTGCGCGGGAATGAACCCTTCACTCTGCCGCCCTTCAACAGCAAGGGCGAGAATCCGATCGGGATGGCTGGGTCGGGGGGACCGGGGGGCGTCGAAGCGCACGGCTTCATGAACGCTGTCATTGATCGGGGGGCTCCCAACTTCCGCAACCGCATTACGCTGCAGAGCTACTACAAGTTGGCCATGTGGCAGCCCAAGGAGTGTCTCCGGTGGGTGGATATCACCCCGGTCATGATGATCACTCCCGAGTTGGATACCATGTCCCCACCGAGTGAGCAGATCGAGGCCTTTGAGAAGTTCCAGCAGCCGAAGAGGTTCCTTTTGGCTAAAGGGAAGGGACATTTGACTGTCCTGAGCGGGGATGGCTCGGATGATATCTTGGATTCTCAGGTTGATTTCATCCAGGCTGCGATGGATGGAGCACTGGAGGCTTGAGTCGACTCTTGGAATAGCTCTACGACAGCGGAATTCAGACAGGACTGCTTGGATTCTCATGGCTCAAGTTTATTATTCTCTATATTTCTGCTTTTCATGGAAGGTCTTGAGATCTGCACTAATGGCAGATAATATGGGAATGAAATCTATACGAGCCACCATCTCAAGCGCGTGAACTGTACTCTCCACACACCACACCTTTCTCGACCCTAATACACGATACAACCTTCTTGGAGCTTCTAGAATCAGCCAATTCATCAAGGGACCCATTACTAACGGTTCACAATCAAAGCCGCTCCCAGTCGTAGCCACACGGGAGCGATGATATGATCCCTGTTGCTTATTCTCGCTACGTATTTTCGAGCCCCACAGTAACAATGCTGACCTTGCATGTCTCTGAGTATATCCCAAACAGAAGTAAGCAAGTCCTAACTAACCATGGACTAGAATCTCATTAGGTACGGTTAGCGCAGGCCGGCGGACGCGTTTGTTTCCCTTCCGATTGCACACTCGCTCATGAACCCTGCCCGAACCCCGAAGACTACCGTAGCTTAGTTATGACACTGCGGCGATTATCAAGCTTCAAATGCCGATTACCAAGCGAGAGTTTCCAGGCACGTAACGGTAATAATAAATATTGGTTGGAGTGCGTGTCTCTCCCTCTGATAGCAAGACCGTTGTTGCCTGCCTCATCTCCATCTTATCGCCGAGCTTTGTACATTGACTCGAGCCTCAAATCCAGTCGAATCCCTTTCCTGATTACGAGATCAGAAATTTACCATGGCCCCCACTATTGTCCTCATCACCGGCGCCAACCGCGGCATTGGCAAGGGAATCCTTGAGCTCTACCTCCAAAAGCCCAACCACACCGTGATCGCCGCAAACCGCGACCCGAGCCACCCGACGTCCAAGGCCCTGGCTGACCTGCCCACGGCTGAAGGAACCACGCTGCATGTCGTCAAGCTCGATTCTCTCGCCCCCGCCGATCCAGCTGCGGCCGTGACGGAGCTGGCCGCCAAGGGGATTACCCACGTTGACATCCTGATCGCCAATGCCGGGATCGCTCTCTCCTGGCCCAAGGTGTCGGAAGTCACCGTGGAGGAGATTCAGAAGCATGTCGATGTCAACTGGTATGGTTTCGTTCGGCTCTATCAGGCTTTCCGGCCGGTTCTCAAGGAGGCCAAGGAGCCTAAGTGGGTGACGATTGGGTCGGGTTCTGCGTTCTTCACGGTATGTTTACCACGCCATGATTGTTTTTGACTGATGACAGCTAACACTGCTTGAAGTGAGTTTGAAAACACACAATAAAGAGAAGGCCTCGTGCCGAATCTCCTGGGCTGGGATGAGTGACCACTGACCATTCCAGGAACTTCATCCCCATGCAAAATGCCGCGTACGCGCCCACCAAAGTCGTCCAGCACTGGTACACCAAAGCGATCTCTGCCGAGGATACGTGGCTGAATGCCTTCCCTGTGGACCCTGGGTGAGTTCTCGCTACACCTCGTATATAATTATCATCATCCATCTCCTGGCAGGCCGCTAACCATCTCATCGTAATACGTAGCT
This sequence comes from Aspergillus neotritici, assembly GCA_023619815.1. Lineage (NCBI taxonomy): Eukaryota > Fungi > Ascomycota > Eurotiomycetes > Eurotiales > Aspergillaceae > Aspergillus > Aspergillus neotritici. Next base: position 70,899 of record JALZYL010000055.1, on the reverse strand, counting down.
GGGTCCAAACCGACATCGGCAACCGAGGCGCTGACTCTTTTGGCTTCGAGAAGGCTGCTCTTACCGTGGAGGAGAGCGTCTCCGGTGTTGTGAAGTTAATTGATTCCTCTACTCTGGAGACTCACAGTGGAAAGCTGTTCAAGTATGACGGCAAGGAGGAGCCTTGGTAGACGTTTATGGTACACTCCTTGTCTCCTGAATAGAATAGGGGGTTAAGGAGGGGGTTGAATGAAGTGATGACAATGGCGCTGGTCTTCCTAGACGGTCTTTATTACCTTTAACGTTGAATGAAATGAGCTTTCCCAGGGTTCTGTGGCCTTGCTTTTACCATTATTCCAGTTGTTACTTTCGAATTTCGATGCTCTTTCAAGATAATTTATGTTATCTTCTAGAATAGAATTCCACATAGTGAAAACCAATACATTGTTTTATTGGGCTTGAGAAGCAAGAAATCTTAATGGTTAATCAGAATACTACTCTACCTCTTGCGACTCGACTCTTCAGGTAAGAAAACCAGCTGAAAGCAACAACTGAGACAACTTTATTCCCACATTCTATTCTACAATTCGTGTCTCGACGATCCCCATACAGAATGTCTACCCATACGCATGACCCTCATGCGTTGGCCTTGCACAACCTCCCATCAGACTTAACCTCCCAATGTTCACTCCCAACAGCAGCCGGCCCAAAGAAGACAAACGTCGGATCATACTTCTTCTTAACCTCCAACAAGCGGCGGTAATTCCTCCCATAATAATCCTCCTTCCAAGTCGGATTATCGAACGTCGCCTCATTGTGATAGGTACCCCCACCGGGGGTGATCGATCTCAAGAGGTCCTGATTCCGATTCATCTGCGCCTGCTCCTTGTGCACGACCTCCAGGCGACTGGCCGGGTCAAAATACACGTCCATATTCGCCGAGTAGAGCGCGTCGCGCCAGGCGGGGACGACGGAGTTCGACTCGGGCTTGTTTCCGACGCGGGCGTGCGTGACGTTGGCGGCGATGCCGTTGACGCGGTAGCCCGGCGACGCGGTGATCTTTCGGTATGCGGAGATCAGTCCGGGCAGGTTATGGCGCACTGTGTCGCGCGCGATCAATCGTCCGCCGACGGTCGAGTTCGTCGGGTAGTTTCCGTAGGGGAGGGCGGGCGTGTACAGGGCGAAATGCTCGTAGTAGGTCGGCTTGTCGTTGGTTTCGTAGGTATGTTTCAAACCCAGTTTTTTCAGCTCCTCGACGAACGGGTCCAGTTGTTTGGCGATCGCGGACGCAGGACTGTCCGGGAGGGCCGCGGAGTAGAGGGTGAACAGCTGGCTGGTGATGCCGAAGAAGGTGCTGAGCTTCGGGACGTTGTCGTAGGCCAGGAGCCGCTTGTGCCATGCCTCCACGGCAGACCAGTATGCGTCGTCGTCTCCGCTGTTCTGGAAGGTTAGCGATGCGCCCGCGACGATGCCGTCTCGGTGGGCTTTGGTCGTCTGCGAGATGACCACGGCGAAGGTGCCGCCGCCGCCGCCGTTGAGAGCCCAGTAGAGATCTGCGTTCTTGGTGGGACTGGCCACGAGGTGTTTGCCGTCGGCCGTCACGACTTCGAATTCGAGCGTGTTGTCCGCCGCGAGGCCGTATGCGCCTTGCAGCGGGCCGTGGCCTCCTCCTTGGACGTATCCGCCGACGATGCCCACCGTCGGACAGAAGCCGCCGGTGATTCGGAGGCCGCGATCCGCGGCCTTTTTGTACACTTCGAACGCCTGCACTCCGGCGCCGAGCTTTGCGGTGGGGCCGGTATATCCGGGGCTGGAATAGTTGGAGAAACTAATCTGTTTGAGGTTGTGCGTCCACAGGGTCAGGGAGCCCGCGCCGGTCGACCGGCCGAGGAAGTCGTGTCCGGTGTTCTTGACCTGCAGTCGGATGTTGTGTTGCTGGGCGAATTTCAGTCCCGCCTGGACGTCCTTGACTGAGGTGACGTTGATTGCGTACGAGGCGATGTTTCCGAGGGCGCACGATGCGTTTCGCGAGGTAAAGGGACTGCAGGAATTGTTCAACCAGTAGGGCGACATGACATTGACAGGGTCAACAAAGCTAGAGTGGAATAGAATGGTCAGACAGGAACAGCGCTTCGGTTGCATGGTGTAGGCTTACTAGGACAGGGGGTTCGTCCATTCATCCCGCACCGCAGCGCATTTCTCGTGATCGTAGTTGGCTCCATGGCAGGCATATGCAAGCGGTTTTCCAGGGATCAGATGGCCTCCAATCGACTGGTTCAACTGCTGCCACTGGTTTTGACTAGGCCATTGACGATCACCAGGAAAAGAGTGACAGGCCGGGGCGTGGTGGGCGTGTGGAACCGCAAGGATCCCTGGCAGGGCTGCCAGCAGACACGTTGCGCCTAGGATATAGTTTGCAGGCATTTGACCGACTGCGATGTAGTCTGTAGATGGTATCTTTGCACCAAGCTCGAGTATGGTGTTCTTATATGAAGTTCACTCATGTCTTCGCCCCCACGAGACGTCCAAAATCCTTCGGGATAATCGGTGTATATCTCGTCTACGATTACCCATCTCCCAGCTGAGCTCAGAAATCGTGTTATGGCTCGGGAACCTGAGTGAAAGCCTCAGATCCCTATGTCTCGTAACCATCAAGCCGTCGGATTGGGTCCAGAATGGCGACTAGTTCTTACAAAATCGTGGATCCTAGAACATTCCAATCCTCCTCGAATATGCGGCTCCGAATAGAAACACTGGTCTGGGCAACCTTGTCCTTGTGCTGACCCTGCATGCATTAGCGTTATGACCGTGCATATTACTGTGACGGAGCCCTGTAAATAGTACATAATCTCACTGGTCGCCCAATATACAATAGGGCTTATAGTCAATCATGGTGCAAAACAGACACGGAGCCAGTGCCAGAAAAAAACATGGCGTGATTCAGAGGATAATCGATCATCTCCTAGATCATGATCAGCTATATTTGGATCATTTTCTGAATTTCAGCGTGTGGCGGCATAGCTAATATCTTTAGCCTCGGATCCACATATGCCGGGTATATTATAGCGCTTATAGCCAGCCATGTACATAGAAAAGCAGTGCTCACATAGCTCATGAGGCTCATGTGCATATACTTTGTTGCAAAGAGTACCACTCGGTTACGGAAGATATCCAGACACTTTGGCGCTCGGTGGGTACTCTTTTATTTATATTCTTGTATTGTGACATACTCATGTCATGTCCGGGCGTAGTAGTGATGGCTATACCAAACACATACTCACAATATGTCAATATCAAAGGGGGCAGATAGTGAGTACGGAAAGTAGTTAAGATAGAGAGAGGATACATTATGTCACAACGTGCCCGAGCTGTAGCCAAACCTCAGGGTGTGTATATAGTGATTCAAATGGACCAGACCATGCAGCCGGGTCATAGTGATCGTAGCCCAGGCAGGGAGTTAGTGTGTAGCCTGAATAAATTTGCACAGGGCTGGCTAGGTTAGGTTAGGCTAATGTGTCTGGTTATACTTAACTGGCCAGTTATGGCTAGGTATAGGGTCAGGTTATATCCAAGGAGTTTGGAGGAATTAACTAAAATGTCTAGTTCAGAAGTCATTAAAGAATGTCTTTACACTTTTATATAGCGAAGTACAGGAGTCAGAGTGCAGAAACAATTCTATGTATAATTAATATGTCCATGTAGGGTGTGGTATCACAAGTGAATACTCTCGAATAGACCATTTCTGGACTGCGCAGCAAGAATAACCCTAATAATTAGACAATAAGAGTTTTACATAAATATATCCAATCTATAAAAATATATATATAGCATGCTTGATTGCGAATCGTGTCATCGTAAGTTCATCACTGGCGGTCCATCAGCGGCACAACCTTCCCCGTATACGGGCATTTGTGCGCCTTAGCATTAATATCAGCGCCCGCCTGAAGGAGCATCAACACACCCGCCTCGAAAGCTCGATCAACAGCCATATGCAGCGGTGTCCACCCCGCAAAATCATAGACATCGAGGTCCAGATGTGGCTCGTTCTCAGCGCGGTGCTCCAAGAATAGCTGGAGGATCCCAAGACGCTGGTACAGGACAGCGAAGTGCAACGCAGAGCGACCGTCACGGTCGAAAACATCCAACCGTGCGCCGTGCGAGAGGAGCAAGCGGACGACTGACTCGTGGTTTTCCAGAACGGCGTGCATCAGGGGCGTGCGTCTGTCGCTATCTTGCTGGTTTACGTCTATGCTCCTGCTCTGCAGGAGCACGCGGACGATTCGCTCGTGTCCCTTTTGCGCCGCGATGTGAAGCGTGCTGATCCACCCTTTGTCGTGTCTGGCTGAGGTGATGAGCTCCAGGATGGTGTCGTCGTTGGGTGAGCGGGGCAACTCGTGGTGTCTTGGAGCCGCGGGGAGGATGTCGGAGTCGGATATCCTGCGATGGAATGGGGGGCCTTGGGTGTTGTCGGATCGCGCGAGGGATCTCGTGCGGCTGCTCATTGTACCACTCGATGCTGTCCGCCGTGAAACCGAGCTGGAGGGAGTGCTCTGGCCGAGGCTATGGTGCGTGAAATCTGATTGAAAGGGGGAAGGGGCGGACAAGGGGAGTGTGAGATTGTCGTTAGTTGGGTATAAGAATTGATCAATCGCGTCGAGATCGAAGGTTGTGTCTGCCAGTCCTGGCTCTGTGCTAGCGATGGAGATGTCGCTTGACGGTATAATGCCGGCACTCATCCTCGGGATGCCATTCGCAACGGCGGGCAGGGAATATACCCGGGAATCGCCATTATTACTAGACGTTGAACTTGGTGGTGGTGGTGGTGGTCCGAACGTCCCGTTTGGACCATGAGCTGCCTCTTGCACGGCACTATCTGCGCCTCGCCGCTTCTTTTCTACCGCAATTGTTCGGATCAGCGAGACAATCCACCGTGGGCACTGGACAGGTATCACTCACCACGGAATTTCCGCTGAGCCAGGCGATTTTGAAGCCTCCGACGCTCGGCCGTGTCCGTCATGAACTGGATATTGACATCCATTGTCTGTCTCTCAAACTGGTCTCCAGATGCTGGCGAATCTCTCGATCCTGTCCCCGTGTGCGGACTCATGTTGAATAGTGTCGAGACATCTAGCAATGATTACGATAGGGGCTATGGACGCAAGGGAACGGCGACGTTCAAAGGCGGCTTGGCTATCAGTGGGGCCTTTCAAAGTAGATCCCGATTCACGTCGACCAGGGGTGTATTGCGACCCCATCGACTTTTCTGCTAAAATCTTACTCATCACATATTTGACTCACTGGTATCCCATGAAACGCTCGCGTTTTTGAGGCTTTTCGGAGTTTATGTGTGCTCGGGCCTGCCTGATCTGCTTGAGGACTTGTCTATATCAACTCGGATGTGTGGGTCTGATGGACTCGGCCCGTGGACCGCACTCCATAGAGCTATAGAGTTGCATTAACCGCAGCCGTTGAGGCTTTTGCCCCTCATCACGTCAGAGCTGGCCTGATGAATCCATCCCGTTAGCGTGGTTTAGAATCTTGGGTGTTTCCTGGTTTGGTTGTCCACCCCTCTACTTTATCTAGCTGCTTAAATCTGACAGCCGAGGCTGGAGTGGACAGACGGCCGAACCAATGGAGTTGCAAAAGAGGTCTGAAGTGCTGCATGGATCCTATTCTGGAAAGTTATGGGTCTAGATAGGTGTTGCAATATCAGGATATGCCGCTCAACGGCTCGGATGACGGGATCGGCCAACTGCTACAGCGGGTGGTTCTCACCAGATGGACAAAACAAAAATTGGCTGAATACTGCTGGTAGAATCTTTTATTAGTCTATTCTTAGTATTATAAGGAAATATAGAAAAACTACAGAGATTGTCTTATAGTTCTTCCTATTTTGATTAGCTCACTGCGGGTATTAACTAGTTTTTATTTTTTACTAAGTTTCTCCGCTCTTAATCCCTCCCTGAGCTCTATATATTTATTTTTCTTTTTTCAGGGACTCTACATGGGTGCTTTAGAAATTGTATATAAGTACTTTTAAGGGTTCTATGAGGGTACTTTAGCGGGCTTTCTACGACTGCTTTTAGGGGCCCTACATGGGTGCTTTTAAGAGCCCTGCATGGCTACTTTTAGAGATCCTACACGGGTTCTTTTAGAGGTGTTATATAGATGCTTTTAAAAGGTGTATATGAGTGCTTTTAGAGACTTTATATAGATACTTCTAGATACTCTGTGTTTTACCAGACTATTTTTAGTAAATTTTTTATATTATTAATAAGTAATTTTAGCCATATAATCAAGCTGGCAAGCGAAGTAAGTATTTATAGCTTATTAAATATACAATCACTGATATATAACTAATAGGAAGTAAATAAATTTAAATAAAAAATAGTAGTCTAAGTAGTGGAGAGAATTGGGTTCACGTGTTCGCTGCATTGGCCATGTTGTCTTTGCATTTCGTGCAACTATGCAAGGATTGGTGTGTTATATATAGGGTCAAACTGATCATCGCTATTTTGCTCACTGTCAAAGTGCAATATAACATCATCAGCAACTTAGTCCGTCACCTTGACGGGGTGATCGGATCACTTGAGCTGTCCCGCTCACCCCGTTAAAGCAGAGGGACATGCTGAAGCAGTATGACTTGAGAGCTGCAGTGGGATGGAAGGGGGTTCGATACGGCTTGAGCAGAACCTTTTTCAAGAAAGACCTTCTATAGTATAAGAACTAAAAAAAATGAGTTCAGGCAAGATGGGCTCTCGGGCTCTTTATAGCCACTATACACTTCCTCCGTACAGAGTAGACTATATACTCAGGATTTTATATGATTACTTGGTAGGACTCTATACGACTACTTGGTACGGTGCTTGATAGGACTATATATAAAGAAGATGTGATGAAAACTTAAGCTGAAGCAGTATAAAAGAGCCTATACTGTCTGAGCTGTAAGTCTGAGTGAGGTGACCACTGTTCATAGAATTGTCCGGTAGATTCACCTACCTATAGACACACCTTGAATCAGGTAGTCTACTTCTCCAACGCAGTCAACGCCTTCGGCACATACATCTCCTCCAAATACGCAATCTCCTCAGCAGTCAACACAACCTTCGTAGCCTCAACCGCCTCATCGATCCGCTCCTTGGACGAAAGCCCCAAGATCGGATTCACATCCTTATGGCTCAACGACCACGCAATCGCCACCTGCGCCATCGACAAGCCCTTCTTGCGCGCGATCTCCTCCACGCGGTCCACAATCGCCTTATCAGCCTCGCTCTCACGGCCCCGGACAAGCAGCTTCAGCGCCCCGTCCGTCGCCTCGCGCGTCGACGCCCGCGTGCTCCACGGCCGCGCCAGAGCCCCCCGCGCGAGAGGCGACCACGGGATGAGACCCACGCCGGTGTCGTTGCAGTAGGGGATCATCTCGCGCTCCTCTTCGCGCGCGAGCAGGTTGTGGTAGTTTTGCATCGAGATAAACTTGTGCCAGCCGTTTTGGGCGGCGATGTTTTGAAGGGTTTGGAATTCCCAGGCTGCCATCTAGATATATCATTAGTATCGTGATATAATACTTTTCCACGCTATCTTCGATAGCGATATATAAGTGGGGGGGGGGGGGGGGGGAAAGAGGACATACGGTACTAGCCCCAATATACCGAACCTTCCCGCTCTCCACAATATCGTTCAACGCCCTCATAATCTCCTCGCGGGGCGTCTCCCGATCCAGCCGGTGAATCTGCAACACATCGATATACGTGCCGAGTCTCTCCACGCTCGCATCGACCGCATCAAAAATATGCTTCCGGGACAGCCCCACGCGGTTCACAAAGTCGCCGTCGTTCCGTCCCGACGCCGAAATAGGCGGCTGCCCGCCTGCATCGTCGACCCCGAAGTAGCACTTCGTGAGGATGACGACTCGGTTGCGCGGGATGTTGTACTGCCGCAGCGCCTTGCCGAGGATTTCCTCCGACACGCCGTGCGAGTAGATGTCGGCCGTGTCCCAGGTGTTGATGCCGCGGTTGTAGGCGTGCTCGATGAGCGGGAGGGCGGTGGATTCGTCAAGCACCCATTCTTGCCAGGCGGGGGTGCCGTAGGACATGCAGCCCAGGATGACTTTGGAGATTTTGAGGCCGGATTTGCCGAGGCTGTATGCTTGTTAGATTTCTTTTCTGTTTATTTCTTTTGTTCTCCTGCTTTTGTTGGCGTTGATGTTGTTGGGCTGGGGGACGTACTTGACGTATTCCATTTTGGCGGTGCGGGGTATACTTCCAGTTATTCTGTTGTGTCTATTAGTACTATAGTACTATTTGATATATAGAAAAGACACAAGGTCGTTGTGACCCTATATTAAAGATGCCTGTACATACCGTTCAGTAGTATAGAATAGTGTAGTACAATATACCTTCAGTTCGGTAAAGAGTATGAGCCAGGCAAACTATCTATCATGGAAGAGATACCCCTCAGATTAGATCCCGATTAATCAGCTTATCTGCCGACCATGGGAGCGACAGCCGATCTCTAACCGATCGACAATCGGTGTGTCGACTCGGGATAGAAAGTCGGGAGTCGTCATTCTTCTCTTCAGTATGGTACAACTAACAACAACTAACTGGTCATGCTGCTATACGGGCAGTTCTTTTATTCGACCCAGTTAGTTACGACTGTGTAGCTAGTACTCTCTTCCCAAGACAGATCGTTCTACTGTCTGGATGAGGATCATCAGGTAGTCTTCACCCGCATCATTAAGATTAGTAGTACCTATTAAAGTCTTGGAGGAATTAGGGCTCCCAAGTCAACTGATCCTGGATAATTATAATGCAGTCCGGAATAAAATGTACAACATTAAATCAACATCCTCAGGCATCCCCGGGCGGAACCCGACTCGGCCGAGTCTAGCCGCATCCGGTAATCAACGGCCTGGAAATCCAGGAGATTCAGTCAAGATCAGGTGGTTAGTCATGGTGACAGTTGTATGTTTGGGTCCGAGGTTCCTCTTCATCTTTCTTTCACTTCTGCTCTTGTGTGTTGTGGTTGTTGGAGTTCAACGATGGTGATCTGGCTTGAGAGCTCTCCTGATTGTGCTAATGTTGTTTCTACAGTTGACATCTATCGTCAATCATGAGGCTCGATTCTCTAAAGTCTTGCTAAACATAGATATCTTGTCTAGGCAAAACACATCTGACAGCACCAGAAAAGAGACAAAAAGATATAATGGCTGTCGCGAGATATAAATACTATTACTCCGTCTTGGATGCAACCAGCGGCGCCTTGGTCGCCTCCTCCGACTTGTCCGTATCCAAAGTACGGAGAAAACCACTCCCAACATCATATATCATACCATGCAACTGCAACCCTCGCTGCTCAATCGCCTCCAACACCACGTTCTTCTGCTTCAGCAGCCTCAGACCCTCCTGCACGTTCAGCTCCACCATCCGGAGCTTGGCCTCCTCAGGCGACAGCGCCTGCAGCGTCGCCAGGTTGCGCTCCCGCAGCTGGCGCAGCGGCATCAGCCACGGCTCCAGGATTCCCAGCTGCTTGTTGTCCATGACGGCGTTGACGCCCCCGCACGAAGTATGGCCGCAGATGACGACGTGGCGGACGCGCAGGTGGCTCACAGCGTATTCGATCACCGCCGAAGAGCTGAGGTCGGACGCATGCAACATGTTGGCGATGTTACGATGAACGAAGACGTCGCCAGGTTTCAGCCCCAGCAGGGTTGTCTCCGGGCATCGCGAGTCGGAGCAGCCGATCCAGAGAATCTCGGGCTCTTGGCCCGCGGCTAGTGTGGGGAAGAGGTCTGGGTGCTGCTGGGCTGTTTGGGCGGCCCATTCCTTGTTCTGTTTGAGGGCGGCCGTTAACCGGTCTGCGCTTGGGTCAGTACTCGCTGGTGGGTTGGGCTGCATGTTCAGAGGGATGGTGCGGCGGTTGGCAAAGCACGGCGGGGAAAGCCGGTTGTGCAGTTGGGGGGGACTTGTGCATGTGATGTTGAGGGGAAAGGAGCTTCTGCTGGTTGGCCTGAAGCAGTTGCAGGGAGTGCGACAGCCCTAGGGTCGCGGACCAGCCTCGCGATGTTTATGATGAGAGGATATCAGGTAAGTGGTGATGCTGATAGGGAATCAGACAGGTCTAATTTTGAGTCAAACACGTGACTCTCAACACATCAACAAAGGAAAGCAGAAGATAAACAAGGCAAGGCATATAACAACAGCAAGACAGGATAACTTGAAAACGGCCAGTCCCTTGCCAGACGATCACTCGCGAAGGTTAGGAAAGATGAAGTAACCAAATCATAACATTGCGCGACAGAGACGTTGATGATACCAAGGGAAAGCAAAGCGGAAAAAGAGATCTGACAACCCCCGCCCAACGACGCGGGGGCACTAAGAGCAGCAAAGACTGCCACAGCAATGTTTTCAGACATACCTTGCGAAACCATCGTGAATGGTGAGGTAAGTGGTGAAATATCCTATGCTCAATGTTTATCTATCCAGGAGTATACAAAAAGGAAGAGAGGGGTTGGGAGCATCTTGGCGGGCGGACGGCAGAATCCAACTCTTTAAGAATCCCCAGTCAGCCGACAGGGGCCGGCATATCACCGTCGCTCGTGTGGGTGAGTGGGCTACCATCTGGACGTGTATGGAGGAGCCCCATCTATGTCGGCCTCGAAAGGGGTTGAATGGGTCCTTATCCACTGTATAGTGCCAGCACATATGACCACAGATGTGGTAGGGACTGACTGTTTTGATGTTGATTGGACGATGCCATGAACTATGCGACTCAACAAGACGTTCAACACTGGTGTGGATGGTCGGTTCGCCATGTAATTGGCTCCAGGTCAGTACACTGGCAATTGACTGGCAGATAATAGCAGTATACAACTACAACTGGACTCATGAACTTGTCATAACATATATCATCCATCTACTCCAGAGAATGCGCCTTGGCTCTCTCAGCTACCTTCCACAACAAGACTACCATACCCGCACCCACCGTAACATTTTATTGTGGGTATGCGTTATTTTCCTTTTGCTTTGGCCCATATATTATGCTTTTTCTTTTGGCAGGCTAGCCATCACAGACAATACTGTGATCTCCATTTTCTACCCGCTCTCTACCCGTTCTCTATCCGCCGACATCCGCCCATGATTGGAGCTAATGGTCAAGGTTGAGTCAAGCAGCCATTACGGAGACGAGCCAGTGTAGTGAAAAGCCATGGTGTCTGGGAGAGTCCACATACACGCCCCCGGTAGAGGACAACGCTGATCAAGACCTCCAACCGCATACACCAGTATAACCCGTCGATATTGAGTATAAGAGCATGGTATCCATGGTACCCGAACAGAGCCGTAACGGGTGATCCCTCACTGCGCTCTTTCTATTTAAGTCCTCGGACCCAGACGGACCCGCTGGTTCCAAAGTTATCCATCATGACAAGAAGGAGAGGGTAGTGATTTTCCCTGAGCTTCAGACCCTGACAATCAATCCCACTATTAGAGACCGCACCCGCAGTCAAGAACTTGATTGACGGGCCTTGGATTGGGTCGACTGGGTCGACGATCGGCGGATTGTCGCTCTGGACGACATGCTATACAGTCGTAACCCAATTAATTGTAAAGTGGGCGTACGACCCGGTCATGGAGTCTTGGGATGCCTTCACGTCTACACTCCCTGCAGTATAGTCCACAAGTTCTGTAGGTGATTGTTCGATACTTCTGACAGCTACAGGTTGGTTCCATTTCAGCTTGGTCTGGTCCCTATTATAAAACATGGACACAATGAAGGGCAGAACCAAGACGGGTACTTATAGTACCAATGCTACCTTGGTATCGACATGAGCGATCATTCGCTGTTATCGACCAGGGTCTCCAAACCCTGTAGTATCGCGCATGAAACACACAGAGTATCAATTATCGACCCCGAGTGAGTTGTGGACCTGGGAAATCAGGTATCAATAATACGACGTCCTGCCTCAGGCGTGAACCATGGCGGGGAGGGCTTGGGTGCCTGAGTGCCTGAGACGGACCCGTGGATCGCCAGCCTCAGGCCGTCCACTCTCCCTTCGACTCCCTCACGATGACGCTGGAGAGAGGACGCGTCCTGTTTCTTCTTCCTGGCAATGGATTGACTTTTCTCTTCATGGTTATTTGAACCGCCGATGTCTCGTCGGAGTCGACTTCCTTTCCATTTTCACCCCTTTTATCGAATACCGCAGACCCTGAACTAAAGCAGAACTTGTTTCCATTAAGCGCAGTGGAGGGATCAAGCTGGATCCACTCCTGACTCCCCCCCATCCTTCTTGATCCTCTTTCTTGGATTTCCTACCTCCTGCACTGACGGAAAAGAATAAAGAAAGATGATCCCTCATCGGAGTACAACCCTCCTGACGGCCATCGTCTTCATCGGTCTGTTACTCGTCATCTTCTCCTCCACCCCTGCCACCCCCGATCCGTTCACGGGAGAGCAAGCTGTCTCCGGCCCGGCCAAGTATGTCCCCCGACCGAAGCTGCCGGCCCTGAGCGACCTGCACCTCCCCTCGTTTTATCCCACCGCGCATAAGCCGCCCGCGACCCAGCCGGACAGCGCGAGCGGCGGATCGAAATGGTTGAGCGACCTGTCGTGGCTGAATCCCTTCTCCTCGTCCACCACCCTCGAGGAGGACCGATCCGTCCTCCCGCCCCTGCGGCACCGGCCCTACGTCTACACCTACTACAATGCCGACCAGAAGAATGGCCGACCCCAGGACGCCGACGCCGGCTTGCTGCTCGCCTGGCGCCGCGCGTGGTTCGCCCAGGGGTTCCGCCCCGTCATCCTGGGCCGCGGCGAGGCCGTCCACAACCCGATCTACGAGATGGTGCAGAACGTCAAGTTCGGGACCCCGGATATCGAACACGAGGTGCTCCGCTGGCTGGCCTGGGGGCACATGGGCGACGGGATCCTGGTCCACTGGCGCTGCTTCCCCATGGCCCGGTACGACGATCCGCTGCTGTCCTACCTGCGTCGCGGCACGGACCCGGCGGTCATCACCCGCCTCGACAAGATCCAGAATGGCCTGTTCGCCGGGGCGAAGGACCGCATCAACGAGGTGATCAAGGAGGCCGTCAGCAAGGGGATCCCCGACCAGGCGACCAACATCTTCGACCTGGTCTCCCCCGAGACGTTCAAGGTGGAGCAGACCAACGCGGTGGCGTGGTACAACTCGGCCGCCATCGTGTCGCACTACCCGACGCTGGCGGAGAAGATGGACCGGTCGCGGGGCTCGGGCACGGCGGCCCTGGTCGAGCTGATCCACTCGCACCTCCACAACACCTTCCAGAACGCGTTTCCCGCCGGCATCGCCGTCCTGAAGCCGTTCCCCGAGCACACGACGGCCCTGGTCGAGCCGGCGCTCCGGTTGGCCCGGGCGCTGGGCCGCTGCCCGCCGAGCCCGGTGCCCAACTCGTGCCCGCCGAACCTGCCGCGCTGCCGGCCCTGCGACCCGGAGAAGCCGATGCACATCAGCCAGCCGCAGAGCTACCGGAACACGACGCAGGTGTTCAGCATCGGCACGCTGCCGCACCCCTACACGCTGGTCAGTCTGCGGCAGAACTCGGCAGAGGTGACGACGCGGCACATCCGGCGCGAGACGGGGCGCGACGAGTGGCTGCAGGCGGTGACGCAGGAGCAGCTGGGGCTCGAGATCGGCGGGTCGGCGCGGGCCAGCGTGCTGAAGAAGGTGGTGGCGGACGACGACCTGACGGACGCGTCGCTGTGGATGACGGTTGAGTCGATCCCGCCCGAGGCAGGCCAGGCGCTGCCGTCGGAGCTGCTGGACGAGTTCGAGTGGCAGCTGGGCTTCCCGATCCCGCGGGAGGAGAAGGACAAGGTGGATGCCAAGAACGAGGGCGCGTCCAAGGAGTCCCTGCAGAACGCCAACCCCAGCCGGGAGGGGGTGGGCCGCGAGTACGAGGTGCTCCAGGCGGCCCGGGCGGTGCTGCACAGCAAGGAGGGGCCGCAGACGGTCATTCGCGATGTGGTGGAAGCGTGGAATCTGGCGGACACGGAGGTGTGGCGATTTGTCCGAGCATTCCGGTTTGTCTTCTCTCGTCTGACCATAACTGAATCTAACTAACTGGATCATCTGATAGAGCCCGAAGTGTCTTTGAGCGACAGCGATGGGAGGAAGAGGAGAAGAATTTCCTGGGACCCCTACACCACTGATTCTGTCTTCCTTTCTCGCTTTTGTGTGTTGATGTCTTGTTCGGACGTGCTACCCCTCCCTGTCGTCTGCCTGTCTGGGCATCTGTGGGATTTGTATGGATTGTAATATCACCACCGGGTTAGGAGGAGCATTGGCGGCGTTATTTCTCTGATTTACTTTTTTCTCTATTTCTTTTCCTTTTTCCTTTTTTACTTTTATTCCATTCTCTTTGTTGAATTTTTTATTTAATTTTCCCGTATTTATTATCCTCCTTTATCTGGTTTTGAGGCTGCATGGAAGGATTGCCATCCCATGAATAGCACGCATCTTATTAATAAGAGCGACGTCGGATGGTGGCGATCCCCGCATAAACGCCGTGTCTCTCCCACTCGGTCTCGCCCTGGTCATGGTGGGGTTCGTTACACTGTTCCCGATAAGCTAAACCAGCTAAACCAACTAATGGTTATCGTTCCATCTTGCATTTGATTACTATTGATTTGCCTTCACGCATATTTGGGGCCGTTGTGACTTCGGGCGGGTCAGATGCCCCATCCCGTCCGCTGCATCTGCTGGTCACGCTGGATAAAACGATCCCTTTCCTCGCATCCATTCTTTCTTCGTTTCTTTCTTATCATGCTCTTTACTCTTACTCTCCACTACTGAGTACTGAATGATTTGATTTGGTCGGACTGTTCCAGGTCAACAATATCCGACGTGGTCGTCCATGGCTTGATTGTATACTTCTCCGAGCTTAGTCCTGTCGGTTACTACCCGATTACTACCTGACTGTACAACACCCACACTTCTTCCTCCCAGCGGGCTGATACTCGGTGACAATGGCCCCCGGAATTGCGACCGTCCCCGAGACGCCCGTGGTGGCTCCGAAGCTATCGCTGGCGCAGTTGACGGAGGACTGGGACGATACCATTCGGTTCTATCTGAACGGTACCAAGGTGGCGGTGGATACGGTGAACCCGGAGCTGACGCTATTGGAGTACTTGCGCGGGGTCGGGTTGACGGGGACGAAGCTGGGTTGTGCGGAGGGAGGCTGCGGCGCGTGTACAGTGGTATGTGACGTTGTTGTGTGGTTTATGGGAAAGGTTCCTGACGATATCTGTATAGGTCGTCTCCCACGTCAACCCCACGACGAAGAAGATCTACCATGCTTCGGTGAATGCGTGTCTCGCGCCCTTGATCAGCGTCGATGGAAAACATGTCATCACGGTTGAAGGCATCGGGAACGTGAAGAACCCGCATGCTGTCCAGCAGCGCATGGCTGTGGGGAATGGGAGTCAGTGTGGGTTCTGCACGCCTGGGATTGTCATGGTATGAGCTCGCCATTTGCTCCAGAGAGAGGTTGGATGGTTGGCTAATGGATCAGAGCATGTACGCCCTCCTGCGGAATAACCCCCAGCCCTCCGAACACGCCATCGAGGAGGCCTTCGACGGCAACCTGTGCCGCTGCACGGGATACCGTCCCATCCTGGACGCCGCGCAGAGCTTCGCCGCCCCGGCGGGTAGCACCAGCAGTCCGTGTGGCAAGGCCACCGCCAACGGCGGCACGGGGTGCTGTATGGAGAAGAAGAGTGGCGAGGGAGGATGCTGCAAGGCGCCATCGGTGGATCTCATGGACGGCGACAAGGTCCCCAAGCTGACGCCGCCCGAGTTCATCAAATACAGCCCCGACACGGAGCTGATCTTCCCGCCGGCGCTGCACAAGCATGACTTTCGGCCGCTGGTGTTCGGCAATAAGAAGAAGCGCTGGTACCGCCCCGTGACGGTGGACCAGCTCCTGCAGATCAAGAGCGTGTATCCCGACGCGAAGATCATCGGCGGCAGCACGGAGACGCAGATCGAAGTCAAGTTCAAGGCCATGCTGTACCCCGTGTCGGTCTACGTCGGGGACATCCCCGCGCTGCGCCAGTATTCCCTCCACGAGGACCACGTCGACCTCGGCGCCAACGTCTCGCTCACCGATCTGGAGTCCATCTGCGACCAGGCGCTGCAGCGCTACGGACCCATCCGCGGCCAGCCGTTCAGCGCCATCAAGAAGCAGCTGCGGTACTTCGCCGGACGGCAGATCCGGAACGTGGCCTCGCCGGCGGGAAACCTCGCCACCGCGTCGCCCATCTCGGACCTGAACCCGGTCTTCGTAGCGACCAACACCGTCCTCGTCGCCAAGTCACTCGACACCGAGGTGGAGATCCCCATGAGCCAGTTCTTCAAAGGCTACCGCTCGACGGCCCTGCCGCCAGACGCCATCATCCTCAGCCTGCGCATCCCCGCTGCATCAGCCCAAGGCGAACACCTCCGCGCCTACAAACAGTCCAAGCGGAAAGACGACGACATCGCCATCGTCAACGCCGCGCTACGCGTGTCGCTGTCGCCCGCGCACGACGTCACGAGCGTCAACCTCGTCTTCGGCGGTCTAGCACCCATGACCGTATCCGCCAAGCACGCAGAATCCTTCCTCGCCGGCCAGAAATTCACAAACCCAGCCACACTAGAAGGCACGATGAGCGCGCTGTCGCAGGACTTCGACCTGCAGTTCAGCGTCCCAGGCGGCATGGCCACATATCGCAAGTCGCTCGCACTAGGCTTCTTCTACCGCTTCTACCACGACGTGCTGTCCACGCTGGAAGTAACCTCCGCAGACGTCGACGACGAAGCGATTGCCGAGATCGAGCGCGCCATCTCCACGGGCCACAAAGACCACGAAGCGTCTGTCGCCTACCAGCAGAGAGTCCTCGGCAAGGCCGGCCCCCACGTGTCTGCCCTGAAGCAATCCACCGGCGAAGCGCAGTACACGGACGACACGCCGGTGCTGCAGAACGAGCTGTTCGCGTGCATGGTGCTGTCGACCAAGGCGCACGCCAAGATCCTCAGCGTCGATACGACCGCCGCGCTCGCGATCCCCGGTGTCCACGACTACGTCGACCACCGCGATCTCCCCAGCCCGCAGGCGAACTGGTGGGGCGCGCCTAACTGTGACGAGCAGTTCTTTGCCGTGGATGAGGTCAACACCGCGGGGCAGCCGATTGGCGTGATTTTGGCCACGACGGCTAAGCTCGCTGAGCAGGCGGCGAGAGCTGTCCGCGTGCAGTATGAGGATTTGCCGGCGATTTTGTCCATCGAGGAGGCTATTGCGAAGCAGTCTTTCTTTGCGCATTCGCCGTCGATCAAGTGCGGGGATCCGGAGGGTGCGTTCGAGTCGGCGGATTATGTCTTTACGGGGGAGTCGCGGATGGGCGGCCAGGAGCACTTCTATCTGGAGACGCAGGCCTGCGTCGTGATTCCCAAGATGGAGGACGGGGAGATGGAGGTGTGGAGCAGCACGCAGAATCCGACCGAAACGTACGTCATATTCACTGCAGACCAGCCCCTTTTACTCCTGCTAACGAGCTACAGCCAATCCTACGTCGCGCAAGTAACCGGCGTCGCAAACAACAAGATCGTCTCGCGCGTGAAGCGCCTCGGCGGCGGCTTCGGAGGCAAAGAGACGCGCTCAATCCAACTCGCATGCATCTGCGCAGCAGCCGCAGCAAAGACACGCCGTCCAGTGCGGTGCATGCTCAACCGCGACGAAGACATGATCACCTCCGGCCAGCGCCACCCCTTCTACTGCCGGTGGAAAGTCGGCGTCAGCAAAGAGGGCAAGCTGCTCGCGCTCGACGCAGACGTCTACTCCAACGGCGGACACACGCAGGACCTCTCCGGCGCGGTCGTCGAGCGCAGCCTCTCGCACATCGACAACGTGTACAAGATCCCGAACGTGCACGTGCGCGGCCGCATCTGCAAGACGAACACCGTCTCCAACACCGCCTTCCGCGGCTTCGGCGGCCCGCAGGGCCTCTTCTTCGCCGAGAGCTTCATCTCCGAGATCGCAGACCACCTCGACATCCCCGTTGAGACGCTCCGGCGGGACAACATGTACCGCGCGGGGGACAAGACGCACTTCAACCAGGAGATCAAAGACTGGCACGTGCCGCTGATGTACGAGCAGGTGCTGGCTGAAAGCGACTACGCCGCGCGGCGGGAGGCAGTCGACAGGTACAACCAGACGCACAAGTGGTCGAAGCGCGGGCTGGCCATCGTGCCGACCAAGTTCGGCATCTCGTTCACCGCGCTGTTCCTGAACCAGGCGGGCGCGCTGGTCCACATCTACCACGACGGCAGCGTGCTGGTCGCGCACGGCGGGGTGGAAATGGGCCAGGGCCTCCACACGAAGATGACGATGATCGCGGCCGAGGCGCTCAACGTGCCCGTCGAAGACGTGTTCATCTCCGAGACGGCGACCAACACGGTGGCGAACACGTCGTCGACGGCGGCGTCAGCGAGCTCCGACCTCAACGGGTACGCGATCTTCAACGCGTGCGAGCAGCTCAACGAGCGGCTGCGGCCGTACCGGACGAAGATGCCGTCCGCGAGCATGAAGGACCTCGCGCACGCGGCGTACTTCGACCGCGTGAATCTCTCCGCGCAGGGGTACTACCGGACGCCGGAGATCGGGTACGTGTGGGGCGCGAACAAGGGGCAGATGTTCTTCTACTTCACGCAGGGGGTGACGGCCGCGGAGGTGGAGATCGACACGCTGACGGGCGACTGGACGCCGCTGCGGGCAGACGTCAAGATGGACGTCGGACGCACGATCAACCCGTCTATTGACTACGGGCAGATTGAGGGCGCCTTCGTGCAGGGCCAGGGCCTGTTCACGACGGAGGAGAGCCTCTGGCACCGCGGGACGGGGCAGTTGGCGACGCGGGGGCCGGGTAACTACAAGATCCCTGGGTTTAGGGATATCCCGCAGGTGTTTAATGTTAGTTTGCTGAAGGATGTCGAGTGGGAGCAGCTGCGGACGATCCAGCGCAGTCGCGGCGTGGGCGAGCCGCCGCTGTTTATGGGCAGTGCGGTGTTCTTTGCGATTCGGGATGCGCTCAAGGCGGCTCGACGGCAGTGGGGGGTGAACAGTGTGTTGAGTCTGCGCAGTCCGGCGACGCCGGAGAGGATTCGCATTAGTTGTGCGGATCCGATTGTGGAGAGGGTGAGAGTTGAGGAGAGGGGGGAGAGTTTCTTTGCGTCGATTTAGTTATCTGAGCGTTGGATACATTGCATAGTACCTTATAGTCCAGTATCAAGTATGAATGCATTATGTTGATATCTATCTATCTCCAGCAATACAACCACCACTCCACTCAACACCTCTAACCAGAACCACTCGAATAAAGCTATGCATAAATAATAAAACAGTTAAATCGACTAAAATAAAGCAAATAAAGAAGAAGAAAAAATCACCGCTTCTCCCCCGCATACTCCACATAACTACTCCCCCTCAAATCCGCCCCTCCCCCATCCACCATCAACGGCCTCTGCCCCGCAAACCCCAGCTTCTCATCCTGATACTGCGCCTCCGACGCATCCGGCATCTTGACCCTGCCACCTTCGCCTCCTCCTCTCCCAGCAGTAGCAACCTCGTACCGCGGCGCGGGCTGCATCCGGCTGATATCATCGTCCTCTCCACCCCCACCACCACCACGGCTTCCATCATGCTGCCGCCCCCCATACGAAGCAGGATTCGGCATCGCCGTAAGCGGCACATCCGTGAAGCCGTTCGCGTCGGAAGAAGCAGAAGACGAAAGCGAGCGCGGAGGAGGCGGGACGTGCACGCGCAATGCAGGGGCGGGCCCGCCCTCGCCGCGGGTTTTGTCGCGGGACCAGAAGAGAGACAGTGCGCGGACGACGCCGACGAGAGCATTGAGCACCCAGAGCAGGACAAGGATGGAGGATATGATGGCTTCGAGCCGGATAGCGGCGTCGATTTTGGCGACGACCCGCGCGACGACCTCCGTGATTTTGTTGGCGGTTTGGTCCCCCGCATCGGAGAGGAAGCTCCCCCCGTCGTCGCCGTTGATGGAGTCCGCCGCGCCGCGGGTGAAGATGTCGGAGGGGAGGTCGGGGAGGTCGATGTGGGCGTGGTCGTGCACCCACGTGAGGCCCTTCTGGACGGCGTCGATTTTGAGCCCAACGAGGCAGTTGAAGAGGTCGTCGAGGAGGTCGCGGAGGAGGGTGTCGCCGAAGGTGTCGTTGAGGAGGGACTCGGTTTTGGCGACGAAGGCGTTGAGGGTGTCGTTTAGGCTGGTTGTGGCCGGGTTGACCCAGTCGAGGAGGTTGTCGTTGAGGGAGGCGTCGGTGTCGGCGATGGCGGCGTTGGCGTCGTGGGCCCACGCCTTGGAGGTGTCGTCGAGGTGGGAGACGACTTGGTCGGCGAAGGCGCCGACCTGCGTGGCGAGGTCGGGCACCGCGCGCTGCACGGCGTGGAGGAGGATGTACTGGCCGAGACAGGCGAGGAGGCCGGCTAGTCCCAGGGTGAGCACGAAGAGCGCGGCGGGTGTGGTCGCGTAGGCGACGGCCCAGCGGGTGAGGATCTGGCGGCGGCTGGTGCTGCAGCGGCTGGCGGCTTGGATACCGAGAGCGGCGGTTGCGGGGCGCGAGATGATGTAGACTGCGTCCATGGGGTCCGTGGAGGAGGCGGAGGGGTCTTTGTGGAGGAGGTGGTGGGAACGGTCTTTCATGGTGCGCCAGCGGCGGATCTCCTGCCACGCGGTGGGGAGGCAGATGAGGATGGCGAGGATGACGAGGACGGCGATGAAGACGCGGCGGGCGAGGGCGGCGAGGTCGCTGACGTCGTCGAAGAAGGCGTCGATGCCGCCGTTGTGGTCGGCGCAGAAGGCGAGGTGGGCCTTGGTGGGGACGGGGAGGGCGGCGCGGTCGAAGGTGTAGTTGGTGAGGGACTCGTTGACGCGCTTTTTGACGGCCTCGAAGGGGGTGCGGAGGACGTTGGAGACGAAGGTGTCGACCTCGTCGAAGGTGGGGATGGAGTCGTTGAGCTTGTCGAGGCCGGCGTCGATGCTGGAGGGCAGGGAGAGGTGGTCGAGCTTGTCGAGCGAGTCGCCGACGTCGAGGGTGGGCACGTCGCCGCCGAAGGCGCTGGCGACGGAGTTGATGCCGTCGAGGAACTTGTTGAGCCCGCTCTCGAAGGTGTCGACGGTCTTGCTGATGTCGTGGCCAATCTCCTTGACGGTGGAGTTGAGGAAGTCGGTGGCGTCCTTGATGACGCCGACGCCGACTTGGACACTGCCGCGGACGGCGAGGGTGAGGAGACAGAGGTAGGTCTGGTACATGACCTTGATGAAGAAGAGGACCAGCTCTTCGACGGCGGTCAGGGACAGCATCAGCACGGTCTGGAGGGCGTGGACGGCGTGCTCGACGCTGGAGGCGGTCATCTCGTTGAGCCCCTTGGACATGTAGTGGGGCATCGAGGCCATGTTGCTGGCCATGGACTCGACGGTGGTGCAGGCACGGAGCGCGTCGGAATGGGCCTTGTCCATGTCGGTCTGCAGGCCGGTGACGGCGATGAGGACACGGACGAGGACGAGCAGCAGCAGGATGGTCCACCGGTTCATCCAGACCTGGGACAGGCGGGCCCGCAGCCCCAGATACGGGGTCAACTCATCGGGATGGCGAAGCTGACGACCATGGGGGTCGTGGGTATAGGGAGGGAGAAGGGGAAAGATGGAACGAGAGAACATGTCGTAGTCTATCTATATGGTGGATGGGAATGAGGAGATGGACCTGCCATCAAAGTGCACGCTTGTTGTATGATAGGGAGATGAGTCTATAGAGGGATCATGTCATCGAGTCGAGAAGGAGAAGAGAAAGAAGAACAGAGAAACAGAAGCAGAAGAAGAGGAGAAGAAAGAAATACAGGGAAGAAGGGAGGAGAGAGGATAGTCATTAATAAAGGACGAGAAAAAAGACAATCAAGACAATCAACAAAGGGGGTCCATGAATGAACTGGTGTTTCATCTGGCATGAATGACAGTCACCGGTGGCTCTCCAGCGCCAACCAATATCACCAAATATAGACTCTCTTAGAGACAGCGCGTAGAACATCCTGTTGCATGAAACTCTTAGCGCCTGGTTTGTCTTCTTCAGCCCGATCAGATGTGTTGATGCCGGCGCTTAGGGTTGTTGCCGCCAGGGTGGGGATGCATCAGCCACCTGGATCCACCTAGGATTGATTGGAAGGGAGAAGAGATGGGATTTTGTGCAGATTGTTGAGAAAACAAAGAAATTCTGCAGGGTATTTAATAAATAATAAAAGATGACGCTATCAAAGTTGAGATGAGATGCGATGTTGATATGCCCACGTGACTATTCCCGCCCTAACTCTGGATAGAACATGGTATGATGCAGATAGAAGAACCGATCATGATGAAATTGTACATTCTAGACCATCTATATGCTGGGATCTCTATCTTGTATCTAGTCATTACTTCGTCTAATATCCAGTATAGCCTGATCAATCCATCCCCAGCAGCGTCTGCTCGTCTCAACAGGCTGTGTAGAATACCCTCATCACTCTAATACTAATCTCCGTCCCTATATAGTATCCATTGCATCGTTGTAGGATGAGTCGTCAAGCTGAGTCGTCAGGATGAGTCGTCAGGATGAGTCGTCGCCGAGAACCCACGATAATAAAATCGGAAATTTTTCTGTCTTTCTTTCCTTCTTCTTCCTCTCTCCTCACGATCCTCTCACGTGCCCTCACAAGCCCTCACTTTGGACCGTCATCCTTTTCTTTGATGGTATGGATGACCACTTGCCTCTGTTGAGATGAAAACTAACCTGTATTAGATAAAAGAGCAGTCCCTCTGATAGCATACTACTAGCATACCACCATAGCCAGCTACTGGAGTACGACCATGGCCTCGACCAGCCAGGACCCCCCCGATTCCTCTTCTCCCCCTGTCTCTTCTCCACTCCGATCCAGCTTCCACTCTCCGAAGGAAAGCCGCATTATCAAATCAGTCACCTTTGGTCCAGTGAAGTTTAATCTTCATGCTCCCAGTGATGATGAAGGTGAAGAAGACCAGGAGTTCCTTCTCCTGGTCCCCAGTGATGATGAAGACCCGGTGAAGGAAGATCAAGGTGAGTGTCCTGTCACTATATCTCTCACTCTCTCCTCTTCTGGCCATGATCACTCTCAAACTGGCATTCACCAGATCAGAGCAGATCAGAGTAACCGTCTCTGGCTTTTCCTCCTCACTATATAATCCCTTCTCCAGTTCTCCTCTTCTCTTCTCCTCCCCTTCTTCTCCCATCACCTCGTCCTTTCTTCTCCTTGGTACCATCCCTCTCCAGTGGAAACACAATCGACTAACAGGTCTCAATTGAAAGTCAACACCAAACGCTCTCAAGCCCTCAACTTGATCCGTTCGCGTACTGTCTCGCGTTCTTCGGACGGCAACAAGCTTCCTCGTCAAACAGACTCATCCACCATGCCCATCTACGGCGGCAACAAGAAGGGGAAGAAGAAGAACAAGGGCAAAAAAGCCGGAAATAAAAACAACAAAAAGGCCACCCCTGCCCTGACTCCTCCCAGCCAGCCCAGTGGCCCAGCCCAGGTCGACCGTGATGGCACCGAGTCGGAGCATTCGTCCAGCACCGGCACCTTCTACACCGCAAAAGAGTACCAGGACGATGACCTCGCAGAAAGGATCAATCTTCTGGATCAGCCGGTTGAACAAGAGTTCACCCTCCCTCTGGGAAGCCAAGGCCCCGGATCGGAGCATTCGTCGAGCACCGGCACCTTCTACACTGCAAAGGAGTACCTCGACGATGATGACCGCTCGGAAACGGTGGATCCTCAGAATGAGAGAGTAGAACAGGAACAGGAACAGGAGCTCTCCCTCCCTGTGAGACCCAAAGAGCCCGAGTCTCCTCCTCCTGAGCCTGCCCGCGAGGCCACAGCCACCCCAACCCCCTCGCGCACTCCACCCCAGTCGGACAAGGCGACACCCCCATCCGGCACCTGGTCCAACGCGCCCGGATCCAGAGGCACGGCCTCAACGGTGATCACCCCGCCCCCCGCCCTCAACAGCAAAAAGAAGAACAAGAAGAAGAACAAGAAGAAGAAGTCCAAGAGCCAGGGCACCACCAGCCAAACCACCGTGCCCGGATCATCCTCCAACGTCATCGCCAGCCACGCCCACCCAGACCCCACGCCCACCACCATCCTGGGCAACGAACTGGCCCCGGCGTACAAACCCAAAAACTTCGTCTGGGACCTCACCAAGCATGTCTTCATCTGCGACGCCCCCCACTGCAACCAGCGCTGCCACACCTGGGCCCCCTCGACCGCCATCTGCCCCCGGTGCGGCCCCTTGTCCGAGATCCGCTACTGCTCCACGCAGCATCTCCTCCAAGACATCAAGCGTCACTGGTCCTTCCACTGCCAGAATTTCACCTTCAGACACCCATGTCGCCCAGACTCGCTGCCTCCATCCCTGGCTGAGGCCGTCCCGCTCATCCCCTGCGCCCACATGTACGACATGCCCGAGCGCCATCGCCAGGCCGTCTACTTCAACGTCAACTCCGCCCGCGGCGACTACTTCATCTTCTCGGACTACGAAGACCTCCTCGCAGCAGGGACCATCCCAGACGACGACATCACCACGCGCGCCCGCCTGCGCTGCTCATCGCGCGTCATCTTCACCGTCACTTTCCAAGACCCAGCTCTCAAAGACCGATTCCGTCGCGTCCTAGCAGCCTGTCTATTCAGTGCGTCCCCACACACCCCTCCCTTCACACACCTAACACCAGCAGAAAGACACAAATACTAACAGAATTTTCTTTTTAAAAAAAAAAGAAACCATCACAATCCCCGTCATGACAGACTACCTCTACCGCCTCATCCGCGACAACCTCCGCGCGCACACCCCCCGCCTCACGAGGGAGCACCTCGTCCGCCTCGAAGAATCCCTCTACCACCAATTTGCGCAGGAATTCTCCACCAGACTATTCGACGAGCTCATCGGCCGTCGTCACGCCTGCGAAACAGACTGGACCGGCCGCAACCGCCGCTTCTGCCGCGACCCCGTCTGCCGCGATGAAGATCGCCGTCTGCTGGGTCGTCACCATGGTATTGGGCATCAGCATACCGTCCAGGGGCTGGAAGCCGCGTATTGGGTTTTGAGGGTTGCGAGGACGACTATGCCTATGCCTGTGAGGGGTGAGGGTCAGGGTCAGGATCACGGTGAAGGTGGTAGTGGTAGTGGTGCGATAGGGGCGAAGGCGCGCATGTGCGGCGAGGGCTTCGAGGATGTGGTCCCTGAGGATAGGAGGGTTTTTCGTCGTGGGGAGGGATGGGATGGGGTTGGTACGGGGGATATGGAGATTGAGGGCGTGAATGATTTTGATTTTCCGATTATGGTTCCCGAGGATGTGGTTGCTTTGGGGCAGATGCAGTGGGAGTAGTTGTCTTTCCCGACTACCTACTACTTCCTTTTTGCTTCCCTTTGCAAGGTGCTGGATCTGGAGGGATTGGATCGGAGGATAAGGGATGGATTATGAGATTGATACTTTCTAATGTACTGACTTCACCAGGGTGGATTGCTTTGGAGGGTAAGGGATGGACTATGCCGTTGATGGACAATGCTCTTTCTTTCTACAGTGACGGTAACACTGATATGACTGACGATCATGGAAATAAAAACAGAAAAGATAAAAAAAAGGTCTAGTGAATGTACTTCTTCTACTGAATATCCTTCTACTGAATATACTTCTTCAACCCCCGCAGTCTCTCCTTAGCCGTCTCCAACACATCATCATTCTTGCAAACCGCAAACCGCAAATAATCCTCGGCGATATGCGCATTCGCATCCGTGTAGAACTCCGTCGGCGGGATAGCCGCCACGCCGACCTCGTGGATCAAGAACCAGCAGAGCTTGAAGTCGCGCGGCCGGTTGGCGACATGCGGCGGGAACGGGTAGTCCTCCGGCAGACGCACGGACGCCAGGTTAGCCAGCACGAAGTAGCCGCCTTCGGGCTCCGAGTAGGGGATGTTCAGCTCGTCGAAGACCTGGCAGAGCCGCTTCACCTTGCCCTGCATCTCGTTGCGGCTCTCGTCCCAGAACCCGTGCGCGTCGGCCTGCTCGAACGCCACCGCTGCGGCCTCCTGCAGCGGTGACACGCTGCTGTAGCAGATGCGTGTGTGCGCGCCGGCCACGTACTTGATCAGATGCTCGGGTCCGATCAGGTAGCCGACTCGCCAGCCTGTCGCGTAGAAGGCTTTGCCGGCTGATCCGACTGTCAGGGTGCGCTCGTAGAGCTCCGGCGACAGCGTGCCGATGCGCGTGAACGGCACGTAGAACAGCCGGTCGTAGACCTCGTCGGACAGGATGATGAGGTTGTGCTTGATGCACAGGTCGCCGATGCGCTCGAGCTCTGCGCGGGAGAACACCTTGCCCACGGGGTTGTGGCTGGATGGGTTAGTTGCGTTCGGATGATTTGGGGGTGTGCGCCTTACGGGGAGTTCAACACCTGTCAGAAGTCAGCGAGTGAGCATGTCAACTACTATGCGTGAGGTCTTACGATCATCTTGGTCTTGGGGTTGATGGTCCGCTCCAGCTCGTCAAAGTCGATCGTCCATTCCGAGGCCGGCGACGTCCGAGTCGCTCCGTCCTTGGGAGGGTGCAGCGGGACGTAGCGGATGGTTCCCCCGGGCATCTCGATGTTGCTGATATACCTTGTCGGGGTCAGTCAAGGAATCCGTGCATGCTATAGTCGAGGACGTACTGGTCGAAGAAAGGCTCAAAGATAATCACCTCGTCACCCTGCTCGATAAAACCCATAAAGGCACTGAGCATGCCTGTGTCACAGTCAGCCTGGATCCCCCGCATCACATCTCACCCGTGTTGCGCACCTTCATTGGCGCCCGTCGTGATGGACACTTCAGTATCCGGGTTGATCGAACGACCGAAGAACGGGGAGTAAGCATCCGCGATGGCTTTCTTCAGACGGGGACGACCCTAAATCTCCCATCAGCGACGCCCTTCCACGCATCGTTCTCGCGCGCACCTTGGTCGGGGAGTATTGGTTGCACTCGACGCGATCGAGGGCGTCCTTGGCGGCGTCCAGGGCGAACTTGGGAGGGTTGTAACCACTGCATAGATAGTCAATATCACAGCGATAGTCCCTCTCATATTATAAAGCACGCACAAGAAACCCTGCCCCATGTTCACGATCGGCTGGACGGGCGAGGCCGCGGCGGCCTCGTTGACGATCGACCTAGTCAGGGTTAGGAAAGCGGTTCCCGCGCGTCGCATAGGTTCTAATCGCACCAGACATCCTGTCGCTGGCCGGCGACACGCTTCGCCGGCTTAAAAGGGTCCGCACGGGGGGCGGTCGTCGACATGGCTCGGCTGAGGACCAGGCGGGGTCGGTTGGAGACCGAAAGGGAGGAGGAAGACGTCAAGGGACGAATGCAGCGGACGGCCGTGCGGGAGGCAGGGAACATAAGTGAGAATCACACCTGAGATGTCAACCAAGACAAAGACGAGAGGACTACTGGCGTCGGAGTTCTCCGGATGAGGGGAAGTTGAGGTTATCTCCAACTCGGCTCCTGTATCGGAATGGCGTGCTGCGGCGGCCTCACCGATCAGGCAGTAAGGCACGGATGAGTCAGCGCTTATCGCCTGCCTTATCGCCTTATCTCGATCCATTCGACGCGTCCGCGATTGCTTCGTCTTTTTCCATCCAAAAGTCTACGATTAATCCCCTTCTACCCTCATGTGCCCATAACCATGGTCTCCTGCCCTATCTGCGCCAACTCCGTCCCCTCCCTGAAAATCAACGACCACATCGACTCCGGCTGCCAGAGCTTCGTGGAAGAATCCTCACCCCCGTCGACCGCGCCCTCCACCGATCCGGACCCCTCCCAGAAACCCCAGGTCCCCAGCTTTTTCCAACCGACCTCGGCCCGGAAAGCGTCGGCACAGTCAAAACTCCAGTCCGAGTCCCAGGTGGATGCCTCCCCGCTCCGTAATGCCAGCCGCAAGCGACTCATGACCCAGGATGCGGCGTCCACCTCGCTCGCAGATGTCAATGGGCCTGGGAGATCGGAGACACCGCAGGATGCACCGGCCAAGAAACCAAGGATGAACGCGCTGCAACAGGCCGCTCCGCTGGCGGAGCGGATGCGTCCGCGCACGCTCGACGAGGTCTGCGGCCAGGACCTCGTCGGCCCGCACGGCGTCCTCCGGGGGTTGATCGAGTCGGATCGAGTTCCGAGCATGGTGCTCTGGGGAGGACCGGGCACGGGCAAGACGACCATTGCACGCGTGATTGCGTCGATGGTGGGTAGCCGGTTTGTTGAGATCAACAGTACGAGCACCGGGGTGGCGGAGTGCAAGAAGATCTTCGGCGAGGCGCGCAGCGAGCTGGGGTTGACGGGGCGCAAGACCATCATCTTCTGTGACGAGATCCATCGCTTCTCCAAGTCCCAGCAGGACGTCTTCCTCGGTCCGGTGGAGAGCGGTCAGGTCACATTGATCGGGGCCACGACGGAGAACCCGTCTTTCAAGGTGCAGAGTGCGCTGCTCTCCCGGTGTCGCACGTTCACGCTGTCCAAGCTGACGGACGCGGATGTCAAGTCCATCCTGGAACGGGCCCTGCGGGTGGAGGGGCCGAGCTACAAGCCGTCGGCCCTGGTGGACGACGAGCTGGTCCAGTATCTGGCCAACTTCTCCGATGGGGACGCCCGGACGTCCTTGAACCTCCTTGAGCTAGCGATGGACCTGTCGCGCCGCCCGGGCATCAGCAAAGAGGAGCTGAAGCGCTCCCTGACCAAGACCTTGGTCTACGACCGGGCGGGGGACCAGCACTACGACACCATCTCGGCCTTCCACAAATCCATCCGCGGGAGCGACCCGGACGCCGCCCTCTACTACCTCGCGCGGATGATCCAGTCCGGGGAGGATCCGCTGTACATCGCGCGGCGACTCATCGTGGTGGCCTCGGAGGACATCGGGCTGGCGGACCACAGCATGCTGACGCTCGCCGTGTCGACGCACTCGGCGGTGGAGAAGATCGGGCTGCCCGAGGCGCGCATCAACCTGGCGCATGCCACGGTCGCCATGGCGCTGTCCAAGAAGAGCACCCGGTCGTACCGCGGTCTCAACAACGCCTTTGCCGCGCTGGCGGAGCCGGGAGTGGCAGGGCTCCCGATTCCCATCCACCTCCGGAATGCGCCGACGCGACTGATGAAGGAATTGGGGTATGGGAAAGAGTACAAATACAACCCTAATTATGTAGACGGGCAGGTGGCGCAGGAGTATCTGCCGGAGGACTTGCGGGGACGGCGATTCCTCGAAGACCTCGATCTGGGGAGTCGGATTGACCGTGATTTGAGGTATTAATTACAGGAAGTATATCTGCAACCAAATCATCAATATAGCTATTGTACATATTAAAGCAATCAACTAGTAGTCAATGTCGTGGGTGATTGATATAGATCTACTCCATAGATACCTCAAGCGGCAGAGACTGACCGCTCTCCGCGTCGCGTCAAAACAATCAAATCCTCCATCGTCGGCGTCAATCCGCCATTTCGATCTCTCCAATTCCTGACAACCCTCCCCACTGTCTATTCCACAATTCCACCTCATTAATCTCCGATCCTCGACTCTACATCGCCTTCTCTCCCCTTAGTCGCAGCACCCCAAACAGACCACCCAACAAACAGCCCGATCGGTCCCGTCACAACAGCACCACCAACAAACAACCCAACAATTACACAGAATGGCAACCCAACCAGGGTTCCATCAGTCCTACGCCGGTCCAGTCTCCGGACCAGGAACCGGCCGAGGCCTCTCCAGCAGCCGACTCCCCGACCGGTCCCTCAACGCCAACGCCGGCGCCGCACCCTTCGCCTCGTCAACCTTCGGCCGCGGCCGCATGATGACCTCCACCATCGACTACGCCGACCAAGGCGCAGGGCCCAAATCCTCCCAGCAAGCGCCCTCCGCACCGGCGCTCCACACGCAGAGCGCGCCAGCCGCCGCCGCAGAGAACCCGCTCAGTCGGTTGACTGAGGAGCAGCGGGAGGAGATCAACGAAGCGGTACTTGTTCCTACCCCCATAACACACAACCACCCTCACAATCAAAAAGTATACGTACATATATACTGACAGTAAGGCCCGGAAATAGTTCACGCTCTTCGACCTCGACCGCGACCGCCACCTCGACTACCACGAGCTCCGCGTCTCCTTCCGCGCCCTAGGCTTCACCCTCCCGAAGCAAGAACTCATCGCCCTGCTCAAGACCTACGGCGTGCCGCGCCCGCAAGTCCAACAAGCGCAGTCGCAGTCCGGCGGCGCCGGCGCCGCGAAACCAGCCAGCGCGGCGGCCGACGCATCGCACCCGTCGAACCTGCTCATGCCGCTCAGCGAGTTCCAGGCCGTGACGGCGCATAAGATCCTCGAGCGGGATCCGCGGGATGAGATCATGCGGGCGTTCGAGCTGTTCGACGAGGGCGGTAAGGGGTTCATCGACATTGAGGACTTGCGGCGGGTGGCGCGGGAGTTGGGCGAGACGGGCCTCGAGGAGGATGAGCTGAGGGCCATGATTGAGGAGTTTGATCTTGAGGGCACGGGTGGGGTGAGTCGGGAGGCGTTTGTAGGGATTTGTTGGCAGTGATTTATTTCTTGGTTCCTTTTTTTCTTCTTTTTACTTTTTGCTGTCTCTTTGGTTGGTTGTTTGGTTGGTTGTTTGTTTGCATTGCTCGATGGTCCATCCATTATTGTCCTGCGTCCTTGGGAAGGAGTGTGTGCATATCAGGCTGTATATTCTATTTTGTCCTCCCTATACTTTGGGATTTTTGTGCCGTTTGGTCTCTGCGTCTGTTGATTGAGTGATATCACTGCTTACTATACTAGGTACATATGTGCCTACTTACTATGTTAGAGGGAGTGTCCAGCACGGCAATAATGAACTTATGACTGTCTTACTCGTCGGATGTATATATCGCCTGGAGGTATTCAACCTCCCTCGTGCGAAAGAACTGTGTATCTATCTATCTACCACCCATGTAGTCATCTATCAGCGAGTATAATCCAATGAAGAGACCTCCCTTAAACCTGTATCCATTCTACATACAACCAAGTATCTGTATACAAACAAGTACCTACCTAGGCAGATACTAAAGACAGACAGACAGCCGTCTTCGAAATAAATCAATGCCCTTAATTGATAACTAATCAATTGATAACTAATCCGAAAAAGAAATATATTGAATGAAAAGAAAACAAAGGATTTATATTTTTCTACAGAAAAAAATAAAAAGAAAAAAGAAAAAAGAATTGACCGACGCAGGGGTCGAACCTGCAATCTCTTGATTCGTAGTCAAGCGCCTTGCCATTGGGCCAGCCGGCCTGTTCTTATTTCTTGTGTGGCTGCGGGAGAATCATATTTGGCCGTTCTCCCTTCCATCTTGGTTACCCACAGCCCGCCTTCATGTCTAGAAAGACTGTTGGTTGGTCGGTTCTGGTTGGAGTAAATTATATTAATTTATATTAAACTTGTTCTGTATAGATTAATAGCCGCGGTAAATCGTGGATTACTTTACAGGTGTTATCTATCTGCATGTAGCTCGCTAGCTATGTTGGATTGTACGGACCGGGGTGATGTGCCTATATATACATCGAATGTATCTATCTACCTACGCCAGATACTACGACCGTGTCAGGGGCAATCCTGTACAAGCCAATCCCGTACAAGCCAATCTCTGAACAGGCTAGAATACTACACCTGAACGGAAAAAAGTCGGATAAATACTGATTCTATGTACGCCATGCAAATCGTAAATGCAAAGAAAAGAAACCACGCGTATATTAGATCAGCCGATGAACGCCCAAGGACGACTATAGAATAAATAAATAAGATAACGACAAAAATAAGATAGATCATGCATATCGCATTGGTGGCCCGTAGCCCGGCCCCGGGTAGGGTGGCGGGGGGGGATCACCCCCCAGGCCGTGGTACCCTCGTGTCGGGGCTGGTGCCCATGCCCCCGGGGGTGGCGGCGGCATGGCGCCCGGCCAGGGCCCCCCGTAGGGCCGCGCCGTCGGCACTTGCTTGATCGGACGGCGGGAGCGGCGGCAGCGGTTGATGAGGCAGAAGAGCAGTGCCAGCACGATCAGACCGCCGACGCCGCAGCAGATGCCGATGATGACGTCCTTGTGGTTCTTGATCCAGTTCTTGACGCTCGAGCCCTCGCAGCTGCCGTTGCGGCAGAAGCCACCGTTGCCGCAGGGCGTGCCGTCGAGGAAGTTCTGGTTGACGCTGAGGCACTGGCCCAGCGAGGGCGACGAGCAGATCAGCTCGCACGAGTCGCTGAAGGCACTGCACGCGTTGGTCTCGTTGTTGTGCAGCAGGCTGCCCATGACCGAGCGGCACTGGTAGTCCCGACTGGTGCACTGGCCGCTGGCGCAGGTCAGCCCCGAAGACGACCCACCACAGCTGTCGCCGTCTTTCTTGAAGGCGTCGGTGGGGCAGCTGCTCGAGTCGCCGCTGCACGTCTCCTCCTCGTCGCACTCGCCGCGGCTCTCGCGGCAGACGGTGCCGGCCGGTCGGAACTGGCAGCGCTCGCAGCAGCTGTCGTTGGCGTCGTCGCAGACGGCCCCGGACTTGAACTTGCACGTCTTGGCGTCGCAGCAGCTGTTGTCGCCGCACGACTCCTCGCCACCGCAGTCGCAGTCCTCGCCCGACTCGACGATGCCATTGCCGCACTGCCCGCCCGTGTAGGTCTGGACGTCGCGGTTGGCCGACAGGCAGGTGGACTTGACACTGTTGCGGCCCAAGGCGGAGCAGATGTTGCCGATGGTGCACGGCGAGAACTGGTTCACGTCGTTACCCGCCGTGGTTGGGTTCATGATGTACCGTGCGTCGGCGTCGCACCCACTGGTCGACAGGGGGCAGCACTGCGACGAGCTGTCGAGGCCCTGGCCGCACGTGGTCGAGTCGCAGTCGTGGACGGCGCCGAAGGTGTGACCGGATTCGTGCGCGAAGACCTGCCAGCCCCCGGGCGACTTGACCACGATGTTGGTGCCGCTGATGGAGTTGGGTCCGTCGTCGTTCACCTCGGCGTTGCACAGCTGTCCCAGCCAGGCCAGTCCCACCTCGGTGCCCGTGGGACAGGCACTCATCAGGGTCCAGTACGCGTTGTCGTCCTTCTGCTGGCCCCGCCACTTGGAGAAGAGGTCCAGCCGGGACGTGATGTTGCCCTGCTCGCAGGGCATGTTCCACTGCGTGGTCGCGGGCGGCTTGTCCGGGCACGATGCGTCGGTGAGGGTCAGATTGTGTAGGCCGATGGAGATGTTGAACGAGTGCTCGTAGACATTGGAGGCACTGTTGACGGCGTTGATGACCCACTTCTTGGCGGCGTCGTCGCTGCTGAAGGCGCCCCGGAACGAACAGTCGGTCGCGATCCCGATCAAGGCCACCTGCTTCGTCTTCGGACAGCCCGACGTATCGCCGATGGTGGACTTGAGATTCACGCCACCTGCGTTGCCGGAGGCGCCGCCAATATCCGACTGACGCTTCATCAGCCCAAACATGGAATCCAGGGACATGCCGCCCCATCGGCTCTGGAGCTCAGATTCGTCACGTCGCAGGACGGGATGCTGCGGGTTACTGTTGAAGCCCAGCTTGTCGGCCTCGCAGGACGAGGAGGAGACGGACAGGGACCGCTTCAATTCGGTGTGTAGGTGTCGGACCATGTCGGAGTCGCGGTAGAGGATCATGTAGTCCCCTTTGCGGTGGGGAATGTCGGCATCTTGCTCACGTTTGTTCTGCAAGTACGTGGACATCAGTTCGACGTGATGGTTGTCCCCGTGGACGTTGAAGACGCCCTCGAACAGCGGCTGAGGGCCGTCATTCTGGAGATAGATTCTCGCCCACCCGACGGGGTCCCACATGCCCTTGCCGCGGGACATCAATGCCCGTCCCTTGAAGACCTTGTGGTCATCGCGGACGACGGGTTCTTCGCGTCGGACGACCCCGTCGGCGTCCAGGTACTGGACAAAGGCATCCTCGGCGAGGATATCGTGGTTGGGTTCTAACTCGAGCTTGTACCGTTTGCTCTTGTCGCGGAGCGTAAAGGTGAGGTCAAAATTGGTCAGATGGTCGACTTGTTTGGAAGGGGTATTGATGGAGAGGGAGTCGAGGGTGGTGATGTGTCGGATGGCGCTGGGGGCATGGGATCGGGCTGTAGCATGTTAGGATTTTTTGAACGATAAATATAATATACAACCATGAGGTACTGACCATCGACGCCCAGAAAGAGCGATATAACGCCCGCCAGCAAGGGCAGGGACAGATTGAATAGCCTCATGGCTAAACAGAAAGCGGGTGGTGGATGGGCGCTCCAGACTCGACCATGCACCGGTCGGCCGATCGATACGAGTCGTAGACGAGAGCAACAAAAAGGATTTGTTGTCGATCAGGGAAGAGGAATAATCGACACAAGCGGATTGTTGAAGGGCATCAGGCAACCGCGAAACAAAGAACCAAGCGATCCTCCAAGGACCCGCAGAAGATCTCGGATTCCGACTCCGAATTGGATACGGTCGAGAGAGGGGGGGAGAGAGTCAAGTAGGGCGAGCGCTAGAGTCAGCCGGTGGCTGGGCGTGGCGGTTGCACCTCTGGTGGGGGCAATAGAGTCTCCGCCAGTCCCGAAGCCGAAAAGGACGGGGAGGACGACGACGCGCAAGATGAGGAATATCAGGAAATAGTGTAATGCAGGTTCGGATGAGGACGAAAGAACGGTCAGCCGGATTGAGGCGCAGTCGGACTTGGCGGGGAGGGAGATGACAAGTGGGACCAGCGAGAGACACACAGACAGAGGAACGAGGGGGGGGGGGGGGGGGGAGAGAACGATAGAATAGAGATGAGAAACGAGGCAAGGGGGGGAAGTGAGGAGAACGAGAGATGGAAGAGAAAGAAAGGAAGAAAGAGAGAGAGGAAGATGAAGAAGAAGAAGAAGTGAGAAAAGAAGAGATTCAGGGATGCCTGATGTTATCCACCAATGAGTTATGCTCATAATGACGAACCCGGCGCCAAGGCTGCACTGGGAATGCATTATTTCATTATTCTCATGCATGACAGCCTTTATAGACTAGACAGACATATTGAGTTTCTTATAAATTCCAAGTCAACTGTCTTTTTCCTGCATTTATTCCTACAGATGCCTACTCGATCTGACTGGTCTCCAGATGCCTACTCGATCTGACTGGTCTCCAGTCTCTCCATCGTGTCACGCCCTGACTCAGCGGCGTCCATCAGCCCTAACATCCTCCGTCCTACGGATGACTCGGTCGGATCAACGACCAGCGATGAAACGACGCGCAGACAGATGAACCTCGACTTATCTAGTATCCGCTCAGGGCATGGAATCAATCATGGATCCAGTCCAGGGCACCTCTCTGTCCGAAACACCGTAATCGTCCGAACCGTGGAACCATAGGCCCCATCCGGTCGTCATGATTCGGCCACCGAATGGTACACCTGGTGGGCGACCAGGGCAAAATGCGGGATGGACACCCCGCAGGTCACACAGGGCACGGAGGGGATGTGGTCTTCGTCGCTGTCCTCCCATCCCGCCTCGTCAGATGACGGAGAGAGCGGCGTCGTCAATGCCACGGCCGACCCTTCCTCCCCGACCGGATCCCGCTCGACAACCACGGGTGGGCTCCGGGGGTGGCTCGTCTCCGGCCTCTGGAACATCCGGCCAATGTCTTGTCCGCTGCTCGCCGTCTCGGCTAGATTCGTCACGGCCACGTTCATCAGCTGCAAGTTCCACCCGGACGATTCGGGGTGCAGTCGACGGAACAGGGGCAGCGTCCGCTCCTGGACCAGCCGCTCCGCCACCGCATCAACGCTCTCGTCGAGGTGCAGGGCGAACGGTGGCAGCGGGGCGGAGCGCGAGACCCGGTTCCCCCCGGGTCCGCGCGTTCCGTCCGCCTGGACAGGCAGCCGGAGGCGTGTGGACAGCCGCAGTGTCCGGGGACGGGCGAGCCACCGGAGTCCGTGAGGGGCGTCGGTCGCTGGCTCCGTCAGGTCGGTCCGCATCCGCCGAATCAGGCTGATGGTCAGCGCGATCAGGGCCTTCCGGACCTGCTCGATAGTATCGAGACGGCCATACGAGTCCTCGATGCTGATCTGCGTGGGAAGATCGCGGGCGGGCAGGACCTCGGCGGTGTCGACGCCGTGGATCAGCCGCCAGACACGCCAACCAATCTCCTTGGGGGCTCCGGGGCCGCTGAGAATGCGGTCCAGCCGCGCGGGGCCCATGCCCGGACATCGACGCAGGTCTCGGACGGTGACGGGGTCGTCGGGATCCGTGGCCGTCAGATGCGCCGTGATCTTCCGGGCGAGGGCGGCGCCAATGCCGGGGATCTGTCGAATCCGGTGGCCATCCAGAAAGTCCCGGACGTTGCCTTGGGCATCGGGTGCGGACGGTCCGTACGGGGGGAGCAGGGTGGTTTGGCTGTTGGGCTTGTGGGTGCTGCCGACCAACTTGGCCAGGAGCTTGGAGGTCGAGATGCCGGCGGTGGCGGTGTAGCCCTTTTGGGTCTCCAGCTGGGTGCGGAAATAGGCAGCCAGATGCGAGGCCAGACGGAGGCGGAGGTCGAGGCGGGACTCACTCCTCAGCGATTGCGCCCCGTCCACTGGATAGGTGGGTCCCTGCACGGTGGTGGCACTGAAGACAAATCCCCGGGTGGGATCGTGTCGGTCGAGGTGGAAGAACGAGTGGTCCAGATCATGGGGGTTGAGTTGGTCTACATTGTAGTCTACCATGTGGGAGACGTCCAGAAATAACTAGGTCTAAAATTAGATCCAGCACGGTCAGATGATGGGAGGATTATGTTAAGAGAGAGAGAGAGAGAGAGAGAGAAAGCATACCTCATCCAATCCGAGTTTCTCGACACGCCCTCCCCACACCATGGGGCGCAGGAATTGGTAGAGGTCCTTGGAGGCATCGCGAAACCGGGACAGATCCTCACCTAAGACAACCAGAAGCTCGGGGCAGATCTGCTTCGCCTCACGGATGAGTTGCAGCTTGCGTAACCCACGACGACGGGCCTCATAGTTGCAGGTGACGACGATCTGTTTCTGCTGGACGGCCAACGGACGGGATTTCCAGGCCGGATGCTCCACTTCAAAGACGGAGGCATAGAAACAGTCATAGTCCTGCGGGGGAGTCAGAGACTGTACGACTACCTTATTACTATTCTGGGATGTATACGAACCAAGTGGATGATGATGCGTTGGTCGTCTGGAGATAAGGATGGGGAGGCCATGCGTGGAAGGAAGCATCTAGTGGAATCACGTCATGACGAGGATAAGAATAGAAGAGGAGGATACGATGGATTGAATTGTTGTTGTTGTTGTTGAGTTGTTGATGTTGGTGGTTGAGTTTAGTTATGATTATACGCGATGACTCATCCTGCAGGAATGATCTGTATAAGATGGATAAAGATGGATAACGATGGATATGCAGATGCACAGGTGGCTGGTGGACTGTGGCGCGGGAGGACTAACCGGATCGGGAGTAGTGTCTTTTCTTGACTCCTTCTAGACCATTCCGGATGCGGACTAGATCGTTCTTTTTATAGTCTGATTGGTTCTTTTTTTAGCATCGGATCGAACGGGGACCGGCAGTTGTGATTGGCTGGCAGATGGAGCATCGGGATAGTCAACCACGCTATAAATATCTTCCCCTCCCGTGGGATTCGTATTGAAAAAAAAAGAGAAGAAGAGGGAAAAAAAGTAATAATTAAAAATCCATTCAATAGTTTCGGAAATCAGTAAAAATGGCCACCTGGTTCGGAGGAGGTGGAGAGTCCTCTCGTGAAGATGGAGCCGATGGACCGTGTGTGGTGTAAATGAAGGTTAATTAAGTTGACTCCATCGATCCGGTCGATGGGTCTGGACAAGAATAGGAAATGAGAAAGCAAGATAAAAGACCAGTCTGATGCGGGCGTCAATAGTGTATTACTCTCTCTCTTCTCTGTCTTGCTCTCTCTTCTTCTTCCTCCTCCTCTTCCTCTCTTCTACTTCTTCTTCCCTCTTCCTCCACGTCTCCACCCAGATAGGAAGAGGAAGTCGATCAGTACGGGTCTAAATTAGGAAAACGTCGATCTATCGACACTTTCGTTCCTCTGCATCGCATGCTTTTTTTCTGTTCCATCTCCCCGACCTCTCCATTATTATTCTCTATCATCCATCCTCTTCCTCTTCTTTTCTCTCTCTCCTTCCCTCCCTCTCCCACTTACGCACACACACTCCTTTCTTTACACCTATATCAAGGTTAAGACGCCATGCTGGCGGTCCCCATGACCTTGCCGACGTCGTCTTCCTCCAATATGGCCTGCACCGTGGCCTCTGCTCCCAACCCGCCACCCGCTATTCCATCTCGCCCAAAACTCACTCTACAAACCGCCTGTCTTCCCAGAACCTTTGGCAGTTCATCCACTGGACTGTCGCTGTCTCTAGCGGCTGGACCTACGGCCTCTCCCACCGTCCGGAATACCTTCACCAACGCTTACGACCCCACTTCGGCCACCTCGTCTCCCTCGAAGCCATGCGCGACCGGTCGCCTCGCCCTCTCATCCTACAACAACAACGCCCACAACAATAACAACCACACCAACCCTTACCAACTCCCCCTCGGCGTCAAGAGCATCCTGCGCAACTCCCCACTAGAACCCACCTGTCGATCACGGTCCATCTCCATTCCCTCCAGCGCTACCGGTACCCGCCGCGCTTTCTTCCCGCCCAAGAAGCAGGTCAGCTATCGCCAGCCACTCGAAGAAGAAATCCGCACCGTGCACTACACCGCACGCCATTCCGACCTCGTGGAAGATCCGCAGCAACAACAACAACAACCTCAAGAACAAAAGCCCCAACGACCCACCCCCCGCACAGCCTCCGACGAGGCAGAATCCGACTCCACCGCGAGCGGGGCCACCTCAGACGCCAGCACCTCGTCCTCGTCCGACGACGAGACCGGCCCCTCGTCCGTCGCACGCTCGACCCGCAAGAAGCGGAAACATCTCAGCGCCGAGCGACAAGTGCGCGCCGTCGCTCTCATGGACGGCATCGAAGGCGACGGGTCCGCCACGCCGCAGACCCCGCGTCAACACCGCGTCAAACGACGCTGCGAGTGGTGGTGGACGCTCGGTCCACTCGAGACCCGCGAGAAGATCGTCGAGCCTTTTCCGGCGCAAGACCCGGCCAAGACCACTCTCTCTTCTTCTTCTGCTGCTGCTGTTGCTCCTACTAGTACACCGACTTCGACGACCACTCTGCCCATCCTATCCACCCTGAAGACCCAGTCCCACCCCCACACAAGAGACAACGTCAGCCCGCTGTCCTGGGACTCAGACGCCCAGTCCCTCTCGGCGACCTCGCAGTTGACCTCCACGCCTAGCTCGTCCGTGCCGTCCGAACTGGACCTGGAGTATAAGATGCCGTTGTCGTCGGACGCAGCAGAACCCGTCATCAAGCCTGCAGATCAATAACCCGTGCGGACTGGCCGGACGGCCGTTCCATGACGCCTTTAGCATTGACGATATGGATGGGACTTGATTTGATTTATGATTTATGCATCAGTCATAGATGAGCGATTCTTTTTGCCTTTTTCTTTCTACATACTTTTATTTTTTTTACCTCCACTAGATAGGTTTACTATAGTGGGGTTTCCTTCTTTTCTTCTGTTTCTTTTTTATTTCTTCTTATTTCGTCTTAGAGCGACATCTTCTATACATATCTTAATATTCTTCTTTCTTCTCATCTCTTTCTTTCTTTTTTTCTTTCTTGTGTCTTCAGTCTTTTTCTTTCTTTCTTTCTTTTTTATATTCTTTCCTTTTCCTTTTCTTCATCATGCATGGTGCGGTGTGGCGGCTATCGTCTATCCTCTTCTTCGTATCGATGATTGATTGATTGATTGATATACATATATACCAGGTTACGGGTGCATTTCTTTTCATTCTCCGGACATATTACTTGCATTATACATTCTATGGATATGAATATGAATATGGATATTCAAGGTCTATCTATACTACTCGTCCACATGCGGTCTCTACGCTTATTGATGTGTAGTAGATTATATTTCGTTCCATAAGAACGAAGTACAGTATAGTAAGTACTAAAGTTGGGTATGAATATTGAGAACATTATACATCCATGGATACATACATACATAGTAGTCAATAACGAACCTCCCCTACCACATAACTACATAACTGGTAGATACTTCAGTTAGTCACCTAAGTATACAGACACCCATCCATCCATATCATACAGCCCCAAAACAAACCAAACAAAGAAAACCAAAAATAAACTCCAAACACAGAACCCAAAACAAAGAGGAAAAAAAGAAGAAGAAAGAAAGAAAGAAAGTTATTTACGTCCCCGTCTCAGTCTCCACATCCGGCTCCCGGCCCACCAAATCCCCCGAGAACCGCCGTCTCACCTTCCGCAGCGCAAACTTCGCCTCGTCGCGCGCAAACGCCGCGTTCCGCACAGGCTTCCACTGCATCAGGCCGCGCTGCTGACGCTGCTCGCTGCGGCGCACAGCCCGTTTCGAGGGCGTGGTGCTCGTGCTGGATTCGGCGATGCTGGAGTCGGCTATGCTGGTTGCTGTTGAGCGGCGGCGGACATCATCGTCATTGTCATCGTTGATGGCGTTTTTTTGGGCTTGGTATTGGGTGGGGCCGGCTGGGGCGCTGGTCGGTCGGGTGTTGTTGGTTTGGAGGTGTGTGGTGTATTGGTCTTCGTGGTGGATGGTGTTTTCTTGGGTGGGTTGTTGATATTCTCGTGTTGGATCCTGGGAGGAGTTCGAGGTGCGTGCGTTGCTGCTGTTGTAGGAACTGCTCGTTGGCTGGCGGCTGTGGCTGTGGCCGTGATGATGATGCTTGTCAACGCCCTTAGCGATGAGGGTGTCGTCGGTGTGATCGGCGTCGAAGAACGCAGCCGGGTCCTGGCCGAAGCAGCCGCTCCAGTCCTGGCCCTGCTTGTCGATCCAGCGGCGTCGCTCGTCAGGACTCGCGTGGCGGAGGATGTCACGGCCCTGGACGAGGGAGCGCTCGTGCAGCTCTTCGATATCGCGCGGGACGAACGAGGAGATGCGGCGCGGGCGCACGCCCTCAGCGACAAGCGCCTCCCAGGTCTCGAACGTCTCGCGCGAGTGGTTGTCGACGATGAACTGCTCGTGCGACTCGTCGATGCCCGGCGTGAAGTGCGCGTGGAGCTGCAGGCGCCCGATCTCTTGCAGGTCTTCCAGGCCCGGCGAGCGCTTCTGCTCCCAGTTGTCTTCGGTGATGTAGTTCTGCGTCAGCCGCTTGCCGTTGTGTGTCGTCCAGATGGGGATGTCGATCGCCGTGTCCTGGTTGTCGACTAGGTGCTGCAGCCAGAGGACGGCGTAGCCTGCGACGCCGCGCTTCCCCGGGTAGTGCAGCTCGAAGACGATTGCTGAGCGGTACCGGTGTCGGACGGGGAGGCGGAGCTGGTTGCGGAAGTCTTCGTTGGAGACGTCGAACACGGCATTGTTGTTCGCGTCGACTGTGCACACGTGCTTGTTGATCTTGCTGCTGCTGCCGGTTGTGCGCAGGTTGATCTTGGCCTTGTGTCCGAACCCCTTTGCAACGACCTTGTCCCCGACGATCCCGAACGTCCCCACGTCCCAGCCTAGCATCTGCGGGGGCAGGCGTGTCTCCACGTGTCGGAAGAGCAGCGAGATGCGGATCCGCCCGTGTCCGATCCCCCCGTCGAGCGGGTACCACCGCGTGAGCTGCGACCTGGTGCGCAGGAGATCGGTCAGTCGCAGGGGCACCACGCCTAGGATGGGATCGTGCTCCCGATACCGCTGGTCTCGCACGGTCACGGTCACGATGGCTGAGCGCCAGTCGCGGACGAACCGCTCGGTTCCGGCGTTGAAGATGGGCTTGGAGGAGACGGCTTTGGCTCGAGTGCGGTAGATCTATATGCGTTAGGGTTGGTTTCACGGATCTATGGGAGGATCGTGGGAAGGGGACGTACAAGCTGGTCATTGAGGATAATCTTGCAGTAGCTGGTAGGCAATTCGCTGCCCTGCTCCTCTGTAGCCTCTCCATATGGCTTGGCGGGCTCATAATCCTTGCCCTTCCGGTTGCCATCGCTGCCCTTGATGTTGGCCAGCTCGAGATTGACAATCTGGTGCACCACGATGCTGAGAATGCCGCTGGGCCAGAGCGGATCCGGTGGCGTGTGCACGACCGCGTCCTCCTGGTCCGTGCTGATGACGCCCTTGGGGTCCTGGAACTGGGGATTGCCCTGCAGGGGCTCGGGCAGGTCCTTCTTCTTGCCGTCCGTCCGGAGCTCCGGCCGCAGCTTCGGCTTACCGAAAAATCCTACCTCCCAGTGTAGCTCCCCGGGCATCTCGCTGCCCTCATTCAGGCCCTGCAGCTTCGAGACCTGCGGGTACATGCGGCAGGGGTGCTGGATCATCTCGCGGATGGGAAGTTCCACCTTGCCGACCACGTCGTCCGCCGTGTTGCGGTCCGAGTCCCACAGCTCCACGCTCAGGTTCTCATTCGCCTTGATCAGCTCCGGCGTGACCAGCAGCGCCGCCGTCTCCTCCCAGACTGGGTTCAGGTCGTCGCAGATCACCCGGGTGCAGTACATGGGCTTGCCGTACTTGGAGAACGACAGGTTGATGTAGGGGTCGCTGCCGCCGCCGTAGCTGCCGCGACGGTCCTGCTTGCTCAGTCCGATGGCGCGATGGATGCGAACCCACATGATGCCCAGGGCCTCGGTCTCCTTGACGATCTCGTCGCCCTTGAGGATGGCGCTGAGATCCATGGTCATGGACTTGGGGGCCGCGAACAGCCCGCACGCGGTGCCAATGGCGTAGTTGACGAAATTCGATATCAGCGGCAGGTTCAGGATGTTGACGCCGCCTTTGATCATCGGCATACACCCGGCCTTGACGTGGGGAAGGCCCACGAGACTGAAGGTCATGTCCTTCATGAACGGCGGCTCGGGCATCAGCTGGAACCGGATGCGCACCGTGCCGACCATCTCGATCAGCTCCACGAACACGGGGAAGGGTACCCCGAAGAGGCCCCGGACTCCGAGGTAGAAGACGATCTCCATGTGCATGTTGCGTGCCTTGGACGACGTCGACTGGCCGCTGGGCTTGGCGTGATAGGCAAAGGAGGCTTCGAGATTGTAGTAGCTGCCCCCTTCTTCCAGGGCGGCTGCCTCGTCGGGGTCCTTGTTCTTGTTGTCCTCGCGCATGTTCTGTATGATATGATCGACATGCTCGTCCGGCAGGGCACGCAGGCTAAGGATACGCAGGGGGTTATTCCCCTGGTCGATCTCCGCGATACGCACGTTCTCAACCACACCGGGTGCAGACGCTTGCATGATATCTTCGATGGTGTCGGCCACGGGAGACAACATCTCGGGGTTGACCAGGCCCCAGACGACGCCCATGAATGTGTTGATCCATTCTACGGACTCGGGGAGTAAATTTGCCGTAGCCTATGAAAGAACCGATTAGTATCAGTCGTTAGACTAAACCACGCCGGAGACCCTACCATCTGCCCCCGAATCAACTCGGTGCTCCATTCCATCTCCCGGCCGCTGCGAATGACCTCTTTCACCCACAGCCACACTCCGGTGGCCACGCAGCACGCCAGAGCGAGCAATCCCCATAAAGAGCCTCCAAAATAGCGACCCAGGACGACGACGCTAAAGATTATCCCCACGCATAGCGTGACACCACGTTTCTCCAGTTTATCAAACATCGGCCTATAGCTGACGGTCGGTGTGGGATGGAAGAGGATGTTGGTTTTCTCGCCGTGGATGGGCACGTCGGACGTAGTGCCCTCTGCGATAGGATCCGGGGGGGCCGTGATGTCCTGATTCTCCTTGTACTGAGAAAGACTGTCCTTCGGATCTGTTTTAATGGGCTGAAATTGCATCAGCTGAGTCCTTTTTCTCATTTGTCCCAAAGCAAAGGAAGAATGCGAAACTCACCGTCGGCTTCCCGAGGTTGGCATTCGGGACTACCAGCTACAGTCCGGATTAGCGATTGCACGTCGTCCAGTCTCAAGGCAAAATCATAATACCTTTGGATCCTTGACCACCTCCATCGACTCCTCATCTTGGTCCTCGACCTCGATATCTCTCCCCGTCGTCGGGTCCGTCACCATGCGGGTCTTCCCCTTCGGCCTCTTGCGCGGTTGATGCGGACCGGCTTCTGCTGCTGTGCGATCCTTCTGTCTTTGTTCATGCCGGGCGGCCACTTCAGCGGCATGGGCCTCTCGTTCCTGCTTGTCTGTTTCCAGACGTTCCATGAATTTGCTGATGGTGGGGACGGGGTTGGCACCGCTCCAGTGCTCTCCCACGCGGTGTTGCTTGGGAGAGTACTCCCCGCCCTTGTGATGGGGATGGGGCGCCATGGTTGCAAGCCAGTGAGGGGTTGTCAGGGAGGGAAATGGATAGAAACTCGCTATACAGGAATTAAGAGTGTTAGGGAGGTCATAAAGACCTGTCAGAAGACAGGGAGCAAGTATAGACGTATAAATGGGGGGAATTCGTCGACCCTAAAAACACCCGAAAGAAAAGAAAAGAGTATCCAATGGATCAGGTCGTCAACAATAAAAATACAATTCAGCCATATATCTATCACCCAGGAAGAAGGGAAAGAATGGAATAAGTTGAATCTGGAGAAAGCTGATCGCAGCCTTACCGCTACGACGTCATGGAAGGAGATGAACCGGTTAATTCCACCTCTCTCATCCGCTCCCCTAGTTCCCCCACTCTCCTG
The DNA here is from genome assembly GCA_023619815.1 of Aspergillus neotritici. Classification (NCBI taxonomy): domain Eukaryota; kingdom Fungi; phylum Ascomycota; class Eurotiomycetes; order Eurotiales; family Aspergillaceae; genus Aspergillus; species Aspergillus neotritici. The sequence continues at coordinate 26,031 of JALZYL010000055.1, read as the reverse complement.
GCAAATCAGAGGAGGAATTCCAATGGCTTCGATCTTGGGCAAGCAGATCGAATACTTTCCCATCTTCCGGGAGGACATTAGCTGTCTACCACTGCACAAGGATGCTTCATGATCGACGCCCGCCACCAAGGATGTCTTGGCGGGTTCGGAGACGATACCATGAGATTCCACCACTTCAATTGGTAAAAGGGTAGATATAGTAAAAATCATGCCGAAAAATGCATTGGGTATGAGGACTGTATGTGTTTCACTTCAATTCCCAGTCGCATCTTTCGAACAATCTCCATGTCCAACGTGGCACCGTTATCCAAGCAAGGGTATATGATGATGATGGTGATGATGTCATTTCCTGCAACGGCCGATCATGGAACATGGAGCAGGAGTCCACTGTTAGAAATATATAGCTGGATCTGCTGTTGATCATCATGGTTGGACTGTCGGTCTGGAGATTGGAAGCTGGTTCATGTCTTGCAATTGTCTCTGGCATTTTCTATATTTACTCTGATTTAACAACGGAGGTCTTGTTGGATATATTTCCCGTCCGGTCTCATTGTTGTTGAACGTGGAGTCGCAGCAACAAACAACCGACAGGAAGACAGGATAATACAGCTTGTACGTTGCCAGAGTTTATAATAAATCAACATAGTAATTAAACACACCTACTTGTATAAAGGAAAGAAAGAAAGGAAAAGTCAAGAACAGGATAACAGTAGTTAAATCAGTCAGCCACAGCTGTGGCGTAGTGGCTTGGCGTCCGGATGATTTCCTGCTGAACACTGAATAGCTCCAATTCAACCTCAACTTCAACTTCCACCTCATCACTCACTCTTGACCTTGCCATTTTTCAGGCATCTAAACGCTCTGTCTAGTTCATCTCGTCATAGCTTGACCACTCCTTCATCGAACAAAAACAACACGATATCGCTGTACACTAGAACCTCTGATCACACGGCAATGTCATCATCCGCCGAAGAATCCCCCGCGCAACGTTCGGCGCGCCTCCGCCGCGAGCGTCGTGAAGCGAAAATCAGAGAGGGCGGCGCGGCACGTCTAGACAAGATCACTAATTCCAGCGGTCGCACCCCGCAAAGTGGTACGCTTGAACCCCGAACCTCCACCACCTGGCCAAAACACTGACCCCTTCACACAGTCTACAAAGAGACCGCCCCAGCGCCGTCTCCCTCTCCCTCCCCGCAACCACCAGCCACCCTGTCCAGCCCCTCGCCCCCTCCCACGCGATTCCCACCCGCCCCGACCGCAACCGACAGCCAGCAAAATCAGCCCCTACCGGAGGACCTCAAAGCTCAAGAGGAGATGCTCCGCGCCCTCCTCCGACAACCCGCGCCGTCCCCAGGCCCCCAAGGCAACAACAGCAGCAACAAGGCCCCCGCCAACCCCTTCGGCGCAGGCGCAGAAGACGACCCGACCATGAAACTCCTCAGCTCGCTCATGGGCGGCCTGCCAGGCAACATGCCCGGCGGCGAACAAGCACCCAACGCACCCGGTAGCGCGGGGGGCCCCTCAGCCGGCGAGCTCGCCTCCGCGCTGGGCCTCCCACCCTTCGTATCGAGCATGCTGGGCGCCGCCACGCGACAGCAGACCGACGCGGAGAAGAAGCAGGTGTGGGCGTGGAAGATCGCGCACGTGCTCTTCGCCGTCGCCGTCGGGGCCTATCTGCTGTTTGTGGTGGGGGCGTCGATCGCGACGTACGGCAGCGGACCGCCGCCGCCGGCGACGGCGCAGAGCCCGTTCCTGTATTTCACGACGGGGGAGATGGTGCTGTCGGGGGCGCGGGCGATGATGAAGGGGCGGAATGGGGGGGTCGGGGGACTGGCATTGGGGGTGCAGCTGTTTCGCGATGTGCTGCGTGATGGTAGTATCGTGGTGTTTTTGTTGGGGATGGGAGCTTGGTGGCATCAGGGGTGGGTGGGTGTATAGTCCCGTTCCTTCTATCAGTTCATGAGGCATACTTTGTTTTCTAGTAATATTGTTTACTGAATGTCAGCCCACGGCTTAATATTATGAATCGGTGAATGACGGCCGGCATTTGTTTTATCTATTATCTACACTATCACTCAACAGTGTACACAACTACTACACTGTTTTCTATTGAACCGAAGTCTAAGTAGTTTACCTCCGAGCACGACATATTAAAGTAGACAAAGTCCTACCTATTCGAGAAAGTCCCGACACCAGCGAAGTCCTCCCCCTATCCAGCAGGTAAATCGCTCCAACGGCCCACACAAAACCGATAAGCCACTCACTACTCCTGCGCCGCAGATAGCCAAGTAGGTAGGAGGTAGGTAGGGAGGGACGAGTCTAGCCAGGAACCGGAACCGCCATCGTCAGGTACTAAGCCAGATAGCGATCGGCAGGATGCATCCGCTATGTTATACACTAGATAAAAGATCGAGGGTCTGAAACGGGGGGCGGTGTTTTAGTATTTAGGTAGGTAGTGTTATGCACGTACGTTTGATGGGGGGTTAGTATAGTACCTACCTAGAGTACTGATGGTATTTCGGGTTGTTCGGGGAGGTACATACTATACCTACTTTGTTAGTAGGGAGGTAGTGGTGGGATCTACTGGTATTGTAAGAAGACTAACTTAAGCTACTGCTAGGCTAGCAGTTAAATCATCCTCCGTTGGTTACCTACCGAGTATAGTATACCTGCCTAGTGGGTAGTTGGGTGTTGTCGTGATTGAGACTGCGGGTGTGCAGGCGATTATGTGAACGGGTTATACCGGTTGGTTCTCTTGATTCTTTTGGTACCTTAGGTATGGGGGATAATATCTATAGATACCTAATTAATCATAATATATTATATTATACACCCTAGAGTATAGGTAGCCTATTATCAAGGGGGGAAAGTAATCTCCCCTGATTTATAGTAACTAGCCGGAGTAGTACTACTCCTACTACAGTGTAGACAGTAGCACCACATGATCCAGCCAGTCGCACCCCGGACAACCTAGACAGTAGGTACATACGTAGGTAAATAGGTAAATAACCTCGGAGCAGCAATAATCAATCCCTTCACCCGTATCCATCCATCCATCCTTACCCCGACCCCGATCCGATCTCGAACTCTGAAACTCCCCACGGATGAAATAAGCACAATGATCATCGACAAGCCTTTTGGAAGCACGATAATCGCCAGCAGGCCCACCTGCTCCCTTCCCAGAGAAATCACCAAGAAAAGGCCGATTTTCCCCCGACCTCGTGGGTGAGAAAGTCTAGCCGATCATGGTGGGGGGAGGGAGTCTTGGCCTGGGGGGTGGGGTGTTGGACTTGGGCGGTTGGGGGTGTTTTCGGAACTGGACTGCCTGTGAGGTACTTGGGTACGACTTTTATAGGTAGTACTGCTGGTAGTACTGCTGTTATGGGGTTGGAGTTGGATCTGGTTATCGACTGAGATGTATGTATGTATGTATGTATGTGTCTTACTAGTCATGAGATCATCATGTGAACTGGTTTTTTTTCTGATGAGTTTGTGTGAAATGGTCTGTATGTAATCTGTGGAGGTATTGCCGGGGGATCATAGTGGATTTATTATATCAGGCTATTGTATACCTAAGGTTATAAGCTTTGGTACAATGAAGCATTGTTCATCCATCCTCAGTAGGTACAGAGCCTAACCTAGGCGGTATCTCGGTGTCCTTCAACTGTCAAGACAACACGTGGATCTGACACCGAGACGATTGGAAATTTGACTACGACGTCGATGCGTTGGTAGCAAGGATTAGTGGCCATTTAGGCTCAAACCGCATCATCTACCCCTCACCCTATTTTAGGGTAACCGCTAGGACCTGCTAGATGGTCAGGATGGCCAGGGTGTGTCTGCGACTCGTATAGGTAGGTTATTTTGGGTACTTGCTGTAAGTACCCAAGTAGTACTACTATACTATCTATACCTTGGTAGACTCAGACTGATCTTACGCCGCATGCGGTACGAGACGAACTCGACCGGATCGGATTGTCCTATCTGGCAGTCGTACCTAGGTTTAGTACTACCTACTCCCTACCTACCTAGTCCTATAGTACCTTAGTCTATAGTATGTAGTAGTACTCGACCCCACTATGACTCCGAACGAAAGGATCCTACCCAGCCGCATTCACCAACTTCCGTTGGTCCCTCCTCCCCGCATTGACAGACCGCAGACCGGTCAACAGGGGAAAATAACCAAAGTTACATCTCCACTGGGGGTGCTTGGCTGACGATGTATTTCTTTTCTTTTCTCACTTCCGTCTTGTAATCTTGTAAATTGTAATCCTAAAGTCTAATTAGATCATTTAGCGGGGAAGAACCCGGGGGAGACGCTCCGAATGTGGTGTCCTGTCCCAAGGGTCCCGAGTTTTCGCAGAGAATTTCCCATCCTTCCCCAGCCCCGAAGGCAAATGGGGAAGTCTGGTACCGGGGGCGTGGTGTTGTCTCCCGCTTGGCGTGACGTGAACCCGAACGAACCAGAGAGGGGACAATCATGGACGGAGTGTGGAGGGATGGCGAAGGAGAAAGTTAGTCGGACGGGTAGGTAGTACTACAGTATTGTAACGGTACCAGAATAGGATGATGATGGTTAGTTGGTTCCCCGGAGCAACGGAAACCAGGGAGTCAGCCAGGCCTAAAGTCTCAGGTGTCTTCGAGACTGACTCCCCCGCATGGCCGAGGCGTTGAGCCACTAGAGAGGATGGGGTTAGTCAGTGTCCGTCACTGCGAGTCCGGACTCTTGATGTCTTGTACCAGGTCAGTAGGAAGTGGTTGTATTTATCCAATATCTATCTACTTAGCTAAATAGCTAAATAGCTAAATATCTAAATATCTATCTATCTTCGATCGATTATCTATAATACCTGTATGTATTGATTTATATGTAGTTTCCATTTGGGTATTAAAGTTTGACCAAACATGATCGACTCCATGGAGTCATGGACAGATGGAGCTCTCGGTTAAGGAGGAGAGACAGTCTCCGGTCGACAGATGAGAGGTCCTAGGACTATACTGATCCTAGATGATGTCGACGAACGGGTATGCGGAAGCCTCTGGACGTGCAGGGCGAACTCCTTTCCTTTCTCCGTTAGTCTGGACTCCATCGTGATTCTGGAATTAAATCATTAAATTAAATTCCAGTCAACAGGTGGATTTGCACCTCAACAATTCTTTCATATTATTATTATTTTCTTTTCTTTTCTTTTCTTTATTATTTTTATATTTTTGGAATTATTATTATCATAATAATTATTATTTTATTTTATTATCCCATTTCATCGGTTGAACGGTTCGTTAAATAAATATCCTCGTCTCCCCTCCTCGTCCTTTTGTCCCCTCCATTTTCTTCCTTTCCGTTTGCAACGCCTCTCTTCCTCCATCTTTACTCTTCTTCCCCTTCTCTTCTTCCTCACTCTTCTTCCTCTTCTCTCTAGCTTCCTCTCTTCTTCCTCTATTCCTCTCTTCACCTCCCTATTATTCCCCCCCACGAGGTAAGTCAAATGCTACCCCTGCATGATCCCTGCACTTGGTGTCGCAATAGTACCTGAACATCGCCCCTCCACTACCCCACCCGAGAGTCGGTCACCACCGGCTGCTTTCGCTATCCCTGACACCAGTACACCCCGCTTGTAACCTTGATTTTCTTTTCTTTGTTCGCTGCATTCCCCCTCGAGCACTGAGCTCCGAATCGAAATCTAACCTGGTTGTTGGTCCCACAGAATTTCTCTCTTCCGCGCCCGTCCTCCACCCCATCCCGTCAACTCGACTCAACAATCTTCCCATCTTCCCACCTTCCCACCTTCCCATCTCACATCTCCCATCCACCCCGTGATTCTCTCGTCAATTCCAGCGTCTGTCTCTTAGAAGTCATTCATCATGTCCGACGGCAACGTCATGCCCCCCAAGCCCGCCGTGGTAAGCTCTTCTCCCCTCCCCCCCAAAGCCCTCCCCCCATCTGACAAGCCGCAGGTGCCGGAAGCCCACGAAGTCGACACATTCCATGTCCCCAAAGCCTTCCATGACAAGCACCCCACGGGGACGCACATCAAGGATCTCAACGAGTACAAGACCATGTATGAGGAGTCCATCCGCGACCCCCAGAACTTCTGGGCCCGCATGGCCCGCGAGAACCTCACCTTCTACCGCGACTTCCAAACCACCATGATGGGCTCCCTCGAGAACGGCGACGTCGCCTGGTTCCCCGAGGGCCGCCTGAATGCTTCCTACAACTGTGTCGACCGACACGCCCTGAAGAACCCCAACAAGGTCGCCATCATCTACGAGGCCGACGAGCCCAACGAGGGCCGCACCATCACCTACGGCGAGCTGCTGCGCGAGGTCTCGCGCGTCGCCTGGGTCCTGAAGCAGCGCGGCGTCAAGAAGGGCGACACCGTCGCCATCTACCTCCCCATGATTCCCGAGGCCATCATCGCCTTCCTGGCCTGCTCCCGCATCGGCGCCATCCACTCCGTCGTCTTCGCCGGCTTCTCCTCCGACTCCCTGCGCGACCGCGTCCTCGACGCCGGCTCCAAGGTCATCATCACCAGCGACGAGGGCAAGCGCGGCGGCAAGGTCATCGGCACCAAGCGCATCGTTGACGAGGCCCTGAAGCAGTGCCCCGACGTCTCCAGCGTCCTCGTCTACAAGCGCACCGGCGCCGAGGTCCCCTGGACCGCCGGCCGCGACGTCTGGTGGCACGACGAGGTCGAGAAGTACCCCAACTACTTCGCCCCCGAGCCCGTCACCTCCGAAGACCCCCTCTTCCTGCTCTACACCTCCGGCTCCACCGGGAAGCCCAAGGGTGTCATGCACACCACCGCCGGCTACCTGCTGGGCGCCGCCATGACCGGCAAGTACGTCTTCGACATCCACGACGACGACCGCTTCTTCTGCGGTGGCGACGTCGGCTGGATCACCGGCCACACCTACGTCGTCTACGCGCCCCTGCTCCTGGGATGCGCCACCGTCGTCTTCGAGAGTACCCCCGCCTACCCCGACTTCTCCCGCTACTGGGACGTCATCGAGAAGTACCAGGTGACCCAGTTCTACGTCGCCCCCACCGCCCTGCGTCTGCTGAAGCGCGCCGGCGACGAGCACATCCACCACCAGATGGCCCACCTGCGTATCCTGGGCTCCGTCGGTGAGCCCATCGCCGCCGAGGTGTGGAAGTGGTACTTTGAGAAGGTCGGCAAGGAGGAGGCCCACATCTGTGACGTGAGTTCTTTCTTTCTTTCTTTCTTTCTTTCTTTCCCCCTCCTGATTTGAATGAATGATGCTGACCGACGGCAGACCTACTGGCAAACGGAGACCGGCTCGCATGTGATCACCCCCCTGGGTGGTATCACTCCCACCAAGCCCGGCAGCGCCTCGCTGCCCTTCTTCGGCATCGAGCCCGCCATCACCGACCCCGTCTCGGGTGAGGAGATCTCGGGCAACGACGTCGAGGGTGTGTTGGCCTTCAAGCAGCCGTGGCCCAGCATGGCCCGCACCGTGTGGGGTGCCCACAAGCGCTACATGGATACCTACCTGAACGTGTACAAGGGCTACTACGTACGTTTGATCTCGTGGTTCTTGATTCTGATGTCATCTCTAACGTGTGATCTAGTTCACCGGAGACGGTGCTGGCCGTGACCACGAGGGATACTACTGGATCCGCGGCCGTGTGGACGATGTCGTCAACGTGTCCGGCCACCGTCTGTCCACCGCCGAGATCGAGGCCGCTCTCCTGGAACACCGTACGTCCACCCACCCTGCCCCGTTCATCCCTCGTTTCGTGACTGACCGTTTTGTGCAGACATGGTTGCCGAAGCCGCCGTGGTCGGTGTCGCCGACGAGCTGACGGGTCAGGCCGTCAATGCCTTCGTCTCTCTCAAGGAGGGCAATGAGACCAGCGAGCAGGTGCGCAAGGATCTGGTCATGCAGGTGCGCAAGTCGATCGGTCCCTTCGCGGCGCCCAAGGCCGTCTTCACGGTCGACGATCTTCCCAAGACCCGCAGCGGCAAGATCATGCGCCGTATCCTGCGCAAGATCCTGAGCGGGGAGGAGGACAGCCTGGGTGATATCACCACCGTAAGCATCCGCTCTCATCCCCTTGGTGGACATGTCGGACCCTGGCTAACACAATGTCCAGCTGTCGGACCCTTCGGTGGTTGCGAAGATCATCAGCACGGTCCACGAGGCTCGTGGCAAATAAACGGACCTCTGCCTGATCAACCACAACACCGAAGAAAAAAAATGAAGAAAAAAGGAAAAAAAATAAGGAAAACTAAAAAAGAACTCCCTGATGAAACGATGAGACTTTCATGCTTTTTCCTGGATACCTGCAGGTCTGCCTAACGTTTTGTGATTCCCGTGTCTTGCGATGTTGAGAAGCGATCTCCTTTGGTTGCGCTGTATTCAACCCTTGAATCTATACACATTTCTTACTGTTCAATCTGGACCCTTCGACGTAGACGTTATATGACTGTAGATGTATATCAGTGACATGTCTGTGATGACTCATGCCATGTGACTGTGGTCGCGGCCATGGACGGACTGTAATGCCACAGCATCCATGCGGTAAGGTTCCTGGTGCCACTCGCCCTGATATCCAGGGTAATGCCCAGGTATATATGATGTACTTTGACGTACTTGTACATCCTCGGAGGCAGAGACATCAAGACATCCAATCCAGCTGTCTTTCTCTCCCGGCCGTCTCCACTCCTTCCGCGCTGTAGATGACTAATCATCAGCATGCAGTGTTCTGGTTGTGCACCACCGATTGTTAAAGACCGGCAAAAAGTGTCATATCCTGCCGCTACCAGTCATGCGACTTCATATGTGATTCACAGCCATTCTAGACCCTGTGTGAGTCAACTCCATGCGACCAGGCGGTTCGTGGAGCAGACAACTCCGGGCCTCATTTTCAGGCACCCATCTCATCCACGTGATGAGCCGGAACCAGAGCAGGTAAAATTACCGTCAGTGTGCTGTCCCTTCGCTGTATTGTCCTGCCAAATGGGCTTCACAACGCAGGAAGGACGTGTATCCAGTGGTAACCAATGTAACATGGCCGTTGCGGGTATGGCTTACCTAAGCGCCAAGACCGGATCCTCTTGCCAACCTAACACAGCTTCTTTTTCCTCACCGTCGCGTCTCTTCCCTTCTTTTCTCTCTCTTTTGAACTTCCCCCCCAGCCTCCCCTTTCATCGGTCGCCCGTCTTGCTTCCCCTTCTCTTTTTCGCCACATCTTTGTGGGTCCTCTGTGCTTTGACAGTGGTTTCCTGTCTGTCGGTAGGTGTGGTCTCTTGTTTTTCACCAGGAGACCCAACAGCAACAGACAACAACCCCATTGTCTTTTTTCTCACTTCCCTGTTCACTTGTCGCTTTGCTGGTCCGCGCGTCGAGACTTCTGACCCGACTCGGAGACCCTTTCTACACCCTCGGTCTGGTCCTTGTGGCTAGCGCATGACGATCGATCGTGTCGCATTTTGAAAGCGGCTTTCGATTTGGTGGTTAAAAGAGAAAAAAAAAAAATAAGATCCTCCTCGCCTGATCGACGGGCGTTGATCCCTGTAATTGTTTGACCGCGGCCGTTTCCGACCACCGTCGAACGGATGAGCCCTTGAGTCGAGGCGACACCAAGAAGCAACATCATGTCGTTCGGATTCGGTGGATTCGGACAACAGAATAACCAGAGCTCCGGCTTTGGCGCGGCTTCTGGCTTCGGAGGCACCAGCTCCGGTGGAGGTAGGTTTTCATCGTCCTTTTTCCCCTTTATCTGACCACCTCTCCTTCCCCTGGTCGTGAGGGACGGGGTCGGTTACTTTCTTCTTCTTCTTCTTCTTCTCTCTCTCTTTCTCGATTTCCGGTCTGTTCCTGGGAAACACGCCTCTGGTTCAGTAATCGGCACATGGTGGCGCTTTCGACCTCGACCCGCGATGATTCGACTCAGCCGACAGTAATCCACGTCAACATTTCCGCGGAGGCCGACACCGTGCCACACAGTATCGACACAAGAGAAGGGATCGCAGCTTGAGAATATCGTCTCTGACAGCATCTTTCCCCCGTCATCTAGGCTTTGGATCCACTCCGTCCTTTGGCGCCAGCACCTCTGGCAGCGGCCTGTTTGGAAATAACTCCAGTAGCTTTGGTTCCGGTGGAGGTACGTGCTCAACGACTTGAGTTCAACCAGCTTTGCGATCCTTTCTCTTTTCCCATCGCTTGCGATCGGATTTCCCGGGTCTTTGCTTCTACGCCTGTCAATACGTGACGATCCCGCGCGCGCTTGGCGATCCGCCCGAGTCAGCTTCCAAGGATGTCGGACACAAGAAGAAAGAACAAGAACATATCCAATGTTCCTAGAACTGAATCTCTCGGACTATGGGCATAGAGAGAACACAAAAGAAGAAGCCAAGAAACACCGACCCATGGGATCCGTATTCGAGCACGGATATTTTTCCTCTCGCTTTTCTACCTCTTTCATGTCGTGTCTTCAACTATGTGGATGGTAATCATTTACTAACGCGATATACTTTTTCATTAGGCTTTGGAGCAGGCACGCAGAACCAGTCGAACTCGCTCTTTGGAGGCCAAAATCGCACCACAGGGTTCGGTGCATCGACGAGCAGCAGTCCCTTTGGAAGCAGCACGGCTACTGCTGGCGGCGGCGGATTCGGTAGTGGTGGCTTCGGAGCAGGAAACACTGGTGGCGCTTTTGGCAGCTCCGGAGGTGGAATGTTTGGCGCCAACAAGCCTGCCACCGGCTTTGGCAGCACAACCGGTACCGGTGGATTTGGTAGCGGCGCCAGCACCGGTGGCGGCTTTGGAAGTGGTACGGGCTTTGGGGGCGCAACCGGTACGGCTTTCCAACAAGCGGTTCCTCCCTCCGAAGGCACCGGGGGAACCCCGTTCAGCCCCTTCACCGAGAAAGATGGCTCCTCGAGCGTGACCAACCACTACCAGAGCATTAGTTTCATGCAACCGTATAGCAAATATTCCTTCGAGGAACTTCGAGTGGGCGATTACAGCCAGGGTCGCAGGTTTGGGAACGGCAGTGGACAGGCCGGGGCCTTTGGAACCTCTGCCTTTGGTGGTACAGGGACGGGCTTTGGCCAGCAGCCGTCTACCACGGGCTTTGGAAGTACTCCGTCGGCCTTCGGCGCGAGCACCAGTGCCCCGTCCGGCTTTGGCCAAACTCAGACCACTGGTGGCTTCGGATCCACTGCGTCCAACCCCCTGTTCGGGGCCAATAAACCGGCCACTTCCTTGTTCGGAGGCGGAAGCACCGCGGCTCCTGCTCAAACCGGCGGAGGTCTGTTCGGTAGCGGCGGTACTACCGGGACGACCGGCGGCTTTGGAAGCACGGGAACCACCGGTGGGTTTGGCTCCGGAGGCACAGGCAGCTCGCTCTTCGGCGGGGCAAACCAGCAACAAAACAAGCCTCTGTTTGGCGGTGGCACCTCGACCGGATCGACAGGAACCGGGCTTGCTGGCTTCGGGCAACAGAACACCGGCACTTCGTCCTCCCTCTTTGGGGGCGGCGCAGCCACGTCGTCGCCCTTTGGCGGCGGCCAGCAGCAACAGACCGGAACGACTGGCTTTGGCGGATTTGGGCAACAAAACCAGACCCAGAACCAGGCCCAGCCTCAGAACAAAAGCCTGTTCGGTGGTGGTGGTTTTGGCGCCGGCACCCAACAACAATCGTCGACCACCCCGAGCCTTTTCGGCGGCGGTACTGGCACGACGGGTTCCTCGCTCTTTGGGCAGAATAACCAGCAGCAGCAGCAACAGCAGCCGGCGGCAGGTGGCTCGCTCTTCGGCGGCGGCGCCAACCAGCAGTCCGGAACCGGCTCTCTCTTTGGCGGCGGAGCCCAAGCGCAGCAGCCGGCTCAGAAAAGCCTGTTCGGGTCCGGGACGACGGGCACCGGCACGGGATTCGGGGGTGCCTTTGGAAACACTCAAAACCAGCAGGCTGGGACCGGTGGAGGCCTGTTCGGTGGGGCTCAGCCTCAGCAGCAGCAGAAGCCCAGTCTTTTCGGTGGCTCTACGGGCACCGGTGGTTCGCTGTTCGGTGGCTCGAGCGCTCCGGCCCAGAACACGGGGTCGTCTCTCTTCGGAAACACGCAGAGCCAACCGGCTCAGACCGGTGGTGGCCTTGGCACCTCGAGCCTCTTTGGCAACACTCAGCAGGCGCAGCCCCAGCAAGCGCAGCAACCCCAGCAGCCGGCACCGGGCAGTCTGCAGGCCTCGATCCTGGACGCGAACCCCTACGGCAACCAGTCCATCTTCTCCGGGTTGCCCGCCCCTAGCGCACAGAGCCCGGGCCCATTGGCGACGCCTCTCTCCTCGGCCAACAAGCAGAAGCAGCGGACCCCCTTGCCCGTGCATAAGATCACTCCGAGCGCGGCCAACCGCCTCATCACCCCGCCCAAGCGCCAAGGCTACGGGTTCAGCTACTCCACCTACGGATCCCCCTCCAGCAACGCCAGCACCCCCAATGGCCTTGGTAGTGGTCTGCTGGCCGCCAACAGTATGCGCGGAAGCCTGGGCGGCAGTCTGGGACGCGGCAGTTTCAGCAAGAGCTTCTCCACGAGCAACCTGCGCAAGACCTTCGATCCGGAGACCGATAGCGTTCTGTCGCCCGGAGCGCTTTCCGCCGGTCCTTCCCGCCTGCCCAGCGGGAACTTGAAGCGCCTGACCATTGACCGCAGCCTGCGTAATGACCTCTTCTCGCGCCCCGCCAGTACCCCAGCCGCGCCCATCACTAACGGCGACGAATCCATCGCGCCGACCGACAAGATGAAGAAGAAGGTCAGCTTCGAGGCCCCGTCTCCATCGGACACCGCGAGTGATTCCGAGATTGTGCCGATTCAAGCGCAGAGCTCCGAACCCACCCCCGAGGAGCTGGGTTTCTTGCGATCGATCCGCAAAAGCGGCACTATCAATGGCTTCAGCAACATCAACGGCACCAAGCCGACCCCGGACAGTGTGATTCGTCCCGACATCGAACCCCTCCGCACGGATCTCCCCTCGGTGCCCGAAGATGCCGAACAGTCGGCGAACGCTCCCTCCCGACTGTCCTTTATCCCGAGTGGCGATCCCCAGCCCGGCGACTATTGGATGAAGCCTTCGCGGGCCGAGATCGCCAAGATGCCCCGGGACCAGCAGAAGCGGATGGTGGGACTGACGGTGGGTCGCAAGCGATGTGGGCAGGTCACCTTCGATGAGCCCGTCGACCTGACGACCGTCGATCTGGACCAGATCTTTGGCGGCTTGGTCGAGATCGGTGTGCGCAAGATCACCGTGTATCCCGACGAGTCGGCGAAACCCGCGAGGGGCAAAGGCCTGAACGTGCCGTCCACCCTCCGCATCGAGAATTCGTGGCCGCGCGGCCGCGACAAGAAGGCGCCCTCCCCGGTGACCAGTGGTCCCCTCTTTGACAAACACATCGACCGACTGCGCAAAGTGCACAACGCCGAATTCGTGGACTACGAGATGGAAACGGGCACCTGGGTGTTCCGCGTTCCTCACTACACCACCTATGGTCTGGACTATGACAGCGATGATGACGAAGGTGAGGGCCTTGACCAAAGCACTTTGAGTGCTGCTCCTGACACACCGACTCCGAAGGCTCAATCCCCGTTCGCCAACACCGTGGGTTCGGAGCAGACCACCTTCTCCACTGACGACTCCTTCGTCGGGTCGATTGCCGGGGTCGACGACGACACGTTCGACTTCAAGAAGCGGAAGCTGGTCCCCGGTGCGTTTGGCAATCAGGCCATGGAGGTGATGGCGGATGAGCGGTCTTTTTCGGAAGAGGGCACCGAGTCTTTTTTAGGGGACGGCTCCACGGGTTCAACAACTGAGCAGGATGGCGACGACGTCACCGAGAGCCAGCAGTCTGGCGATTCAGAAGTTGAATTGGACGAAGGCGAGGAAATGGAGATGGCAGGCACCTTTCCCGACCTACGTCCCACCGTGGAGCGCGACGATACCAAGAGCGCCGACAGTTTCTACGAGCACTCGCAGCCATCCTTGAGGCCCTGGAACACGCCTCCCAAGACCCGGCTCGACCTGACCGGGGACTGGGCTGAGCATCTGCAACGCACCATCAGTCCTCGGAAGCAGGACCGCGCCGCCTTGCGCGAGATCCAGGCTAATGCATTTAATGACCGGCCGTTGCAGGACGAGACGCCCAAGGGATCTGATGCCGATGCGCGCCAGCAGAAGGGCTTTGCGACCAGTATTGATCTGATGAACTCTTTGTTTCAGCAGCCCCGGAAACAGGCGGCTCCGTCTCCGTTGAAGCCGCCGAGTGCTGGCCCGAAAGGTTTTGAGGTTTGACTCCCTTGTTCTTGTTACTTGTTTTTTACCCTATCACTTGCTTTTTACCCTGTCACTTGTGCCCCCCCCTGTTGTTGTACCTAGCTATTCTTTGTAGTCTCTCTCATTATTTGTTTTCTTTCTTTCCTCCTTCATCCTCCTTCCTTCCATCTTCTTACCCTAGATAGTTGAACTAAATGAACACGAACTAATCACTTTCACTACCATCCATCTAGTGGCCCTACAACAAACGACCCAAAACTTATGCTGGCGAGTCCAACGAACTTAGCGGAGACGATCTGGCTTTTCATCACTCGTTCAAACCCCATTGGGGCCCGGTGGATTCGATGATTTGTGTCAAGAGCGGCTGGGGTGGTGTTCAGTCGGGGGACGATCGCTGGAAGTCCAAGTTATCGGTGACGAGCGAGGAGAGAGAGATCGTTCTGCTGGAATTCCACCCGCAAGGGGACGTGAACACCATGATCGATGTGCAACGACAACACTCGGCCATCCGCCGTGTGGACGGGGTGCCCTTGGCTCGTCTGGCCATTCCCAACTTCCAACAATTCGCCAATGCGGCGGCCACGCAACCTGACCAGGAACGATTGATCTGGCAGTTGGCGAATGTTTTGTTCAATGATGACATCGAAGACGACATCTCCGCGGCTGTGCCACTTCAGGTCCGACCGAAGTTTCTTCCCCGCATCAAAAAGGACCGACTCAGCCGTCTGCTCGAAGGGATTATCCGCGAGAAGCACGCACGCGTCCTGGGCAAGGCGGGTTCGCCCGAGGAGCAGGCCCTGTACCTGCTGTGCTCGCACCGGGTGGACGAAGCGTGTAACGTTCTGATGGCCAGCCAGAACCTCCACCTGGCAACGCTGGTCGCACAGATCGGCCGCGACCGGACGACGCGCGCCGACATGGCACAGCAGGTGGAAATGTGGCGGCAGCACAACGTCTCCTCCGAAATGACCGAGCCCATGCGAGCCCTTTACGAACTGTTGGCCGGCAACGCACTCCGCAGCGAGGGCAAATCCGGCGGGGCCCTGGAGGACCGCTCCTCGACGTTTTCCCTCACGGAGCGGTTCGAGCTGGACTGGTTCGAGGCGTTCGGGCTGCGCCTGTGGTACAGCATCACCGAGGACGAGCCGATCGAAGCCGCGGTGTCCAGCTACATGCAGGACTTGACCAGCGGCGAGGAGACCGCTTTCCCCTACCCGCCCAACCAGACGCGCGCGGGCCGGGAATCTCCCCTGTGGGTCCTCCTCAAGCTCTATGCTGCTACGGTCGGCGCGGCCCCGGGTCTGCCGGTGCAGGAGTTCCCTGCCGCCGTGATGCCCGAATGCGTGGGCGGCGACGCGCTCTCCAGTCGCCTGTCCTTCCCGCTCTACCACCTCCTGGCGGCTACGGTGGGCTCGCACGACCGGTTCCTGGTCAATCCCGAGCAAGCGGATCGACTGGTCCGGGATTTCGCATGGGAGCTCAGCTGCACGGGGGAGCTGCAGCGGGCGGTGTTTGTTCTACTGCACCTGTCCCGCCCGATGGACCGGGAACGCAGCGTGCGCGAGCTCTTGGCGCGGTTCGCCCCTCGGCTGCCGGAGCCGGTCACCGCGGCCGGGACCCCGGATGCCGCGTGGGACGGCGTGACCAAGGAGCTCCAGATCCCCGAGGCGTGGCTCTGGGAGGCCAAGGCACTGTCGGCGCGAGACCGGGGCGACGCCGCCGGCGAGGTGGACTACCTGGTGCGGGCCAAGAACTGGACCGATGCCCACGCCACCTTCTGCCGGATCGTGGGCCCGACCGCCGTGATCGAGCAAGACTACGCGACACTGGAGCGGCTGATCTCGGGCTTCGGCGACGGACCCGAGGGCCAGGTGCCCGGCTGGGCGCGCGGCGGCGGTGTCTATGAGGACTTCTTGCGACTGGCCACGGCGCGCGGCGGCGCCCGCGAGCGTCCGCGGTTGCATCGACTGGTGCAGGCCCTGGGGGCGATGGGCGAACGCATGCAGGGGACGGGGGTGGAAGGATTGGAGGAGCGCGTGGCCTTCAAGGAGATGAGCCGACTGGTGGCGCAGTGGGCGGCGCACGACGAGACGGCGGCGGATCTCAGCCCGGCGGTGTTGCGACTGCCCTTGACGGGTGATGCGCGCCTGGTGCAGACGGCGGAGATGAGCCGACGGTACTTTGGAGCGATCATGGCTGGCGCTTATTGATCGATGAGAATGGACGATGGATGATGGATGATGGAGATTATGGGGTGTGTTTCCTACTTTTCTTCTTGCTCTCTGTATTCTTGTACTAGACGACGACCCAGAGTGTATGCTAGGTACGCTATTGTTTTGGTCTCCTTAGGGGACTCTTCTCTTGACTGTGTTAATTTAATCCAAGGCATTGAAGCATTTACTGTCTTCTATATCGATCTATCTGTATGCTGTGCTGTGCTGTGCTGTGCTATGCTATGCTATGTCCATCAAGTCGCCCGGTCCCGGCCCGTTTCCGGGAGTCTGTTCTTTCCTTTTCCTCCTTCTCTTCCACCATCAACCTT
>JALZYL010000054.1:0-113353 GCA_023619815.1 Aspergillus neotritici | reverse complement strand
TTATATACTTAAGTATCTACTTTAGAAGATATATAGTAAAGTATATATTATATAATATATTAATTAAATATATCTTACTATCTACTTTAAAAAGTATATAAAAAAGTATATAAATAGAGAATATATAAGAATACTTATTTACTCTGTATTTATAGCTTTAGTTAGTTATATTTAATATAAGTTATATAATCTAAGTATTTATTCAGTCTAGTTTCTACTTATTTATACTTTATTAAGTATTAGATATATATACTTAATATATCTTACTTCTCTTCTTACTTATTAATTATTTTTAGATTATTAAGTTATCTTATTAATTAGTATAGTTAACACAGTCACTATATAAGGTCTTAGATTTATCTAATCTATTATTAAAGCACTGATAGAAAGATCATAGGATATTCTTTATTAATAATCTAAGTCACTAACACTAGCACCGCAGAAGCTCGAAGGGATCCTAGGGTCATGACATATAAAAACTTGTCTAGATATATATAATTAGTAATTAAAAAATATTATTAAAGAATAATAGTAATATTTAATTTTTTACTAGTTATTACTAATTAATCTCTAAATTTTCTAATTAAGAAAATAATTTTCTTTTATATCTCTTTTAATATTTTAACTAATAATAGTAGAACATATAAATATTTATTAAAACTAGTTAACTTCTTTTTAATAAGATATTTTTTAAGAATTATCTTTACTATATTAAATCTATTAGAAAATATTATATTAGTACTAGATATTTATAATTATAATTATATATATCTTAAAGTAAAGACTATAAATCTTCTTTATAAAGAGATATAAAGTAATAATATAGTAATTATAACTCTTTATATATATTCTAGAATATTTTAATAGAACTAAGAAATACTTAATAATATATATTATAACTAGTAATATAAAAGACTAGAATCTTCTAGATATAATTAATATATTCTTATTATTACTAGTAATTATAATTAAATTACTAGCTAATAAGACTAAGTCTATTATATTAAGTTTAGATTCTGATTCTAGTATTTCTTTATAAGAATTACTAATAAAATCTAAAAAAATATTATTTAACTAGTTAAAGATAATATTCTCTTAGTTTTTCTTAATTATTATTTTAATCTAATTATAAATATTCTTTTTAATTTCTTAATAAAGAATAATTAGATATAAAAGCTTCTAGATAAATTTTAATAATAATATATTAGTTATTAGAGAATAAATATAAGTAAAAGTAAGATTTAGAGATTTAAATACTTACTAGAATCTTATATTAGTTAATTATTAAAAAATAATAATTTAAGAGTATGTAGAAGAAATTAGAATTATTTTTAAAAGAAAATAAAAAATAAATTTTAGCTTTAGATTTATAGGATTTCCTGAGATAGTTTATATCTAATTAGACTAGTCTATAAAGTATTTACTAATAATATTATTATTTATTAATTATTAGATACTATAAAGAGTTACTAAAAATATTTATAATAAATAAATTTCATGTATATTAATAATACTTAGTAGTATCTAGTAAATATAATAAACTATATTATATATATATATATATTTACTCATAAGATAGTATATAAAGTATTTTTTATTTAAAATAATTTATTTAATTCTAAAAGATATCTATCTCTAACTCTTATATTCTAATAGACTAGTATTAACTAGTATCTATTATTTCTTTATATTATCTCTTCTAGATCTTACTAGTTATTCCTAGTTATATATAATAATATCTAGTCTGATAATAAAGCTAGTAATTTTTTTTTTATATATAATATAAAATATAGAAATATTATATTAAGATATTAAGCTTACCAGGTATCTAACTACTAGAATTATTTAGTATAAATAGAAATTACTAGAAGTAATTATATATTAACTAGTAAAAATATAGAATCTTACTAGATGCCTGCCTAGTAAAATATTAATATTTATAATATTAAAGACTTATTAGTTAAACTATAATTAATTATAGGGATTACTAGTAATAGACCTAGTAATTACTAGTAAATTACCGCCTGGCGAGCTCGCCAGGCGGACCTGGTGACCTGGCGAGCCAGTCCCTCGTCATGGGCAAAGTATGCGGAATATGCTGTAAACGTATTTCTACTTCCGTGCTCATGGGCATGAGTGTAGGCTGTTGTCTATGTGAAATGAGAGTACTACGATCCTTGGGGAAGGGATTTTCATCGTGGTGTGTTTGTAGGGAAATGTAACTCCAGTACAGGTGTTCCTATTTATGCGTAGGGCCTATGTGCTCTGTTGGAATTATATAATAATGCTGTTAATTTGGTCAACTCTAAAATGGATACTGTATAGACTTCTAAACCCCCGTAAAAGTGCAAGAAGTCTATATCAAAGCTGCTTTAAGTAACGCATGGAATCTAAACCCAGACATAATGAAGTACTTGTATAATGAGCTGAACTTATAAGGAATCAGCAGAGCTATAGAGTCCAGAGATTTTATATCATTTATGAATCCCAGAGATTGATCCTGTCATCCCCAAACCTCGGGCGGATTGGGGGCCACTGGCCGAGGAATCCCATCGACCTACCCTGAGTGCGACGATCAGCCCTTGATTGAGACCTGGTCACACGATTGGTGCTGCATAGCGAGGGCTTATTTCTGTCCCTCAGACTGGTCTGGGTTCCTTCGGCCGGATTCCATCCATCCCCCGAGTAAGGGCCTGGATTTAGAAGAATGCTCGCCCGGGTACTGTTTCTATTGGGTTTGGCAATGTGAAAAATGGACTCTCCGTAGTTAACCAACAATTTCTGCGTGTGTAGTGGGGTGAGTTTAGGTGGCTTTCTCGGGATATGGTAGAAGGTATGTTGATGTATGTGGATCTGCAGCAAATAAGCAGAAACTTCTGGCAATGCAAATTATGGTGACTGGCCATTTTATCACTTGGAGGACATGTTACACTACACGGTTGTGTGTCATGGCGTCGATGGTCTATAACTACTCGTCTATCAACTTATCTAATAGGAGAAATTCAGTTGGCCTTTTTCTTTTGTTATCGTAGAACAAATTCATATGACACACATGAGTCGTAAGAATGTAACGGATGGTTTATCTTATCCAAGGGAACGTTCCGGGCAACCAGTTTAAACCGTTCTGCATTAGGAGCATATTTCTTCAAAATATGTGGAAGTGGCAGACAGCTCTCAGTCTCTTAATCCTACCCCCTTCTCGCCCTTTATCCTTTTTTTCTTTTGGCGCAATTGAACAGTCCACAGCATCTCGCCCATGCCCTGAATTCAGTGAACTACTTCAATTGACTTTTTGCTGGAGCAGTTAATACTTATTTGTAATGAGGATCCGTTGGCGATGGATCGTCTTGATCGAGAACAGGCACGAGTATACTCGACGAACCATTTCTTCACGGAATACTATTACGTATTCTAGGGGCTCAAAGTCTTATACAATTTATCATTCAGGTACATACCAGGAGGGCAAAGGTCTTCCGGCATACCAACCAGGCTGGTAGTAACTTAGTACAATAGGTATGAGAATGACAGAAGGATTATTTGGTTGAGTAACATGGTTGGAAGAAGCATCTCAAAGATATAAATATCTGTCTTTGTCCTGTCCTTTGCATCTGGATTATTCCTACTCCCTATACTTGTCCTGCTTATATATCAGTCATTACGAAGGCCTTTTAAAAACCTGTTCCCCTCCTCAATCTTCCATCATGAGGTTTCTCGTTGCTTTCACCACTATGGTTCTGATTTCTCAGGGCTATGCAGCACCTCCAGTTGCCAGAGACGAAACCACTCAAGCTGCACAGGCTTACGACATCGAGGTCTGCCTGCCTGGCTGCTGGCCTTCCTGGCCAGATCTCTGTCCTCCCAGAACTGTAAGTCCAATATCAACCTGTATACAAGTGTGATATTCCTAATATTGACTGTTCCATAGTACCAGAAAAAAGGCGAAGTAAGTAGTTCAGCTTTTACTTTCTCTTCCCCATAAGATGTTCCTCCAATATACAACGCACATGGGAGTATTACACATACTAATACTGTTCTAGTGCACGAAGTGCTGTGCCAAGACGGAGGTATAGAACGCTGAGTCGATATCCTGTCTGCCTTGGTACGGGTTTTCTGTCTCTCAGTTTTCCCTATACCATAATGTGAATACGGAGGGAGCATTAAGGTTATGTTAGTACACTGGGAGACTTTCAATTTATATTCAAAGGGACAGCAGGGAATATTGAGGCTCATAGAGAAACGAGTAAAGCTAATGTATCGGTTCAATATGTAAGGCTATATGACCAAGGAAAGATCAAAGACAAGAGAACGCGATGAAAACTAGCTTGATTTCAATTAGTTAGCCTCCAGTGGCCTTTTATCTACTATGAAGTAGTCTTTTGTATTTTTGATCCCTTGTCTTTATTGGGTTTTATCAAGTTCTATTAGTGCTCCATCCGGTTAGGAGACGGGAATCTCGGTTCTTCATATCCTATTATTGTATGTAGTAATCGTAAAGAAACTTTTGATATAGGAGATATCTAGTGCTATTGATGTCCATACGACCAACATACCCTACCATCTTAGTCCGAATAAAACGCCCATCTACTAGAACAACATCACCTCTTGCTCGTTTCCGGACCTTCAGGACTCATCCCATGGATCCTCACTAACCCCGCGATGCAAGGTGCAGCGCAGCAAGGGATCTCCCAACAGTAAGCCCCTTTCTTCCTCGGCGTGGAGGTATATATGGGAACCGCCCTGATCCCCGAAGGCAACACCGCCAGTGTTCTATTCATCAGACTACCGTCATGAGATCCATCCTCATCTTCGCTCTGGCAATCCCCGCCCTCAGCATCCCACTGCAGACGGTCTGTCATATCCTCCAGTATAACACCGCCGATGCTCATGCACAGTATAGGATGGGAAAGCCAGAGTCACTGTCGACATGGTCTACCCCGACATTGACGGCTGGCACCAAGTCCCGGAGTACGGAGAGCAGGATCAAGTTATTCCAGTTAGACCATCTTCTTGAACACAACTCTCGTCTATGGGGGTGGGGGGTGTGGATTATATCGATTGATGTGACCTATGAGATCCAGTAGCTGGGTTGCCGATGGCTGAAGGATATGACCGAGAGAGAATGAGAGACACGGGCCAGACACACGGGGGTCAATTCTGCTGTCGATGCAAGTGGGATGGATAGGATTTGATCTCATTTCCGTACATCTAGTGTCTAATCAGGAGTTCTATGATTATGTCAATGCATTCATATTGATTCACCAGTGTTCCTCTCTACGCATCAAATTATGCGTCAAGATACACCCACAAAGCCCAGGTCCTTTGGATGTCTAATAACTAAAGCAGGTTGGATGGCTGTCACCGCCGCACGAACACGTGTACATGTGCTCTAATGATAACAACAAGCAAGGAACGCATTCAGACCCCAAGTGGGTCTAGGTAAATACTGAAAATCCGTCAAGAGCTGACTGGTGCTAGGTATTCACCTGATCTTCCCTGTGAAGAAGAAGAAAGGAAAGAGAGGGGGGGGAGTGAAAAGAAAAGAGACGGAGGTATAAACAGTGCATAATGATCACATTAGACTGGCCCATCCAGAAGCCCTAACCGCTAACCAGATAACAGGGACGCCCGGTCATGCTACAACAAGAACCTTTCGAACATCCTAAACTTGTGCATCGCCTTTCCTTCCATAGTGAGAAAAGAAAGCAAGAATGCACGAAGCATTGTCTCTATAAATGCTCCATCTTTCTCCTTGTTTTTCGCTACTCCATCTGCTTCAGGCCATCCGAATCTCCAACTTCAGCCTCCTCATTGAAACACTGCAGCCAAGTATGCATTTTAACAAGCTTACCCTTCTGGCATTCGCATTACTCGCTTCGCCTCTCGCCGCTTACGCGCAACCATATCCAGCCAACGATATTAATCATGAGCCTTCCAAACAAATGATGGCTCCGGGGCCGATTAAGGCGCCTGTTATTGGGATTCCGAGTCTGCCGTAAGGCTGGTTCTTTGATACTTGGTCATGCTCTTTATAAAGGGACAACAACCCTAGTCGACTTTTAACCCCCGTTCTTCAAGCCAAACATTATGGATCCACAATGGACACGTCGCAACGAGCGACATCTAGGCCAGGATAGAAGAATTTTAGGATAGTGCGATGTCGGAGGTCCCCCAGATTGGTGGATTTTGTGTTGGAGCCGGCATCTCGACGGTCATTCTTTTAGTCTGTGGGTTTGTACTTTAGTCCAAGACATTGCTTGTGGATCAGTCACCGTGGTGGTCGCGTTTTGTTTGGCTATATCCTGTTAACTGCCTGTCATATAAACCCAGAATAATAGGGTCTCCGTGCTCATATCAACAACTCCGGGTCCTTCAGAACCGATCGCCATCTATTAACCAAGGTGGTATCTCACTGTCCTCATCTTTCAGGCTGGAAGATGTGTTCAAGACCAAAGATCCATTTATCCCTAGAGACGTCAATGCTAGCTAAGTCAGTCCTTCAGATCCACTAAGTTTCCCTAATCATCATAAGCTCCGGAGCAGGTTCCGCCCTAAAATCCTGCAAGGGGGAGAATCATGCGATGCCAGCCAAGGAGGTTGGGCATTCACCGGCATTTGATATTTCCAGCTTCAGGTCGTGAGACGCACCAATGCGGTCTTGTAGTTTCTCCTGCGGCATGTGTCGGAGGTGAATACCGGGATCTGTTCCCTCGCGCTCAGTAGTCGCCAACCGAAACCAATCGCCTCTTTTCGATGCACCGAAGGATTTCCGAGACGGTCGAATTCCTCCTATCATCACACTCCCTGTGCCGTTCCCCGCGCTCGTCTGCCGTTAACGGTTGCTTTGATGTCTATATAAATCAGTAAATCTCCCGTCTGACTGTCACGACTTGACTTTCCACATATCCAAACATCTCATCTCCTACCCTTGCCGAAAAAAATGCAACTGAGCAAGCTCTCCCTTCTCTTGCTGGGCCTGTGTGCCCAGGGGCTCTCTCAGCCCATCGATCAAGGTCCGTACATCTACAGTGAGGAAATGAGCAGGGTGAAGCTGACGTTTTAAAGCCAACGGCTTGGAAGCACGTCAGTTGGGCGGTTTGGACCCTCTTCCTCCATGGGTGCCAAACCCGCCTCCTAAGGCAAAGTGAGGGGTCGAGGACGCAGATTCACCTGGCTTTCCACTCGTTCCGGGTTCCCAGAATACCAGTCACCTGTACGGAGTCCCCGGATATCAAGACCCTTCGCGGGTGGTTCGAAAGAAGAGTTCTCCCTCGGTCAGGTGAATATTTGTTTGCTGCGGCGGTAGGATTAAGCATGATGGATTACGTCCCATGGTTGAGAGGTGTATGGATTGGACATGTATCTCGGGAGAATTGCTTCAGTTAGATAGTGACAACAGGGTAAGCCATGCTTAGGATTGTATATCCTCACGCCTCAAGCTAGGTAGCTATGTCAGTATCCCTTTTTGGATATCTAGGTTGTCTTTGTACTTCCCTAGGCCATCATCCACAGAGCTTAATGAAAGGTGATATATTCCGTTGTTTTTCAAGTGAGAGCAATATATAAACTGAAAGCATCCCAATCCAATTCCCAGCTGCTACAATATATTTAGTGATTGCGCCACCCGCAACCGGACTTTTCTCATCCTTCAATTTCCTCCAGTCATGCTTTATGTACCGGCTTAGCGCCGCTCCTCCGTCGATCGCCGTCTTGGCCAGGCGATCTACAAACAGGTTGCTTCTCTGGGATATGTGGACTGTCTTTTCAATGTTGATGGCGCCGTGGGCATAAGGAGCCTTCCCAGTCCGGGCTCTTACTGGTGTAAATATTCACGCATATTGAGGATTCGCAGTCTGTCTATGGTGAGGGCTATCCGAGATGCTGGGGGCATGCGTTGTCTCCGGTCCTAGCGCAGGATAGCCACTATTCCTTCAAGAGTTAGTCTGGCAGGTAAAGTGGGCGCTTCTCTGCTTGTGAACACATCTCAGCACATGCTGGTCAACCTGGTTGATTTAGTGATCGTATCAGAAGCCACTGACTGAGGGTGTGTCACGGCCAGGGATGTGTCACAACTTGGGGAAATCGCGATTAGAGACCAATATTTTCAGACTTAATATAGGAAGCTTTACCGCAGTTAAAGGAATAATCAATCAGGGAACCCTGGATTCACCAACGCATGATAGAGAGCTTAGTAGGAATTTAGGGTTCTTCCCAACACATAAAAAGTTAAATAAACAAGCTGAGGTGATTCTGTTCGTCCAGTATATACAACATCAATCAACACATTATTATACTGATATTAGCGGAAGAATAATCAATCCTGTCATTCACTACGTGATTGTGACTGTAACCACTTGGAAATCTATACTGTCCTGTACTGTTATGATATTTGTGTGCATACAAGTTATGTGTGATTCTACATCGTAGCCTAGGTAGTAACATAACACTAATAGCTAACTCCTCTATTTCGTAGCCACTCTGTACTAATTAGCCATTAGTTTATTATGAGTATTATTATTCTAATACTGCTTTCATGCATGAAATATTATCAAGTCAAACAGCTGCGGCAGTAGTGACCCTACTCAGGCCGACCATGTTAACATCATTCCAACACAGAGATTTTGTACTGTTTTATCATCAGTAGGGCTTGATTCCCCTGGATTTCCTACCTATCGTTCTCGATTTCTTAAATATTTGAGCTACTTACACCGACCTCTGTTTATGTTTACTGAGAAGTCTTAGGAAGGCCTACCGCGTGGATATATATATATAGGACGTCAACACAATTGTGAACTTGACATACAACCCAATACCACAGAACAACTGCATTTAGGTAACCGTAGATATCTACACAATATTCTTCTGAAGCTATTACCTTTAATATAAAAATATCTTCATGCTGTGACAAATTGCTGTTAACAGCGTATTCAAACGAGATCACATGACCAACTCCTTCCCCATTGGACACGGCCCGTAGCCGAAATAGGCGACGCACATCGGGATATGTGTTTTGCCGGATTCCAGGCAACATGCCGACCATGGGAGTCGCATGAATGCGGCAAACAGAATTTTAACCCCTGGGACAAGGAGTGCCCAAGATCTATCTACCTGGACATCCTCGGTAGGCAAAAAGCGGATGCGTGCCGCTGGCGTGCCATGATATCATTGCCTGGTCGAGCGCAGCGGCGTAATAGCGCATGCTGTACGGACTACGGAGAAACGTGGATATAGAGCGATGACGATCGCCTTCTCAGAAAAGACATGGACACGACGTGCTAAGACATCCACAATGGGTGGTTAGTGGCCACTTTCCAAGAGTCCACTAGGGGTGCGGCGCCTTCCCAACGCCACTGACGCGAATTCGGCTCGGTCGGGATACTCGCCATTGTTTGGTCCAGCGAGTCGGTCCCGGGGGTTCATTCCTTTCGGTCGGCATTGCAGGGGCCAGGAAGGCAGAGGCAAGAAGTGACCGCTTGGCCGTGTGCGATACAATCCCTTTCTGGAAATCTGCCGTCTTCATGGACGGGTCGGAGGACTGCTGGTCATAGCATCACCAGCGAGTCTCGCACCGTCTAGAAATTTCCGTGAAAGTTTATGATGTCGACGCTGAGAGCGAGACCCATGCCTGACGTCGTCCTCCGCATTTCCCCTCGTTTTGCCCCCATGTAGAGGAGCCATGAACGCTTTTCCCTGCTCACCGGTGAACTTGAAGGGAAAAGGGCAACGACATCCCCTCAATTTCTCCAGGTTCGGGGTCACCTCCAGACCAGCGAGCGTCAGTCTAACAGAAAAAGCCGCTCGCCATGCTGCTGACGGACCCGACCCCTTCCGACTGGACGGCGAAAGTGTGGGAGAGAGTGGAGCAAGGAGAGGCAGCCGGGAATCTGATAGGAAGAGGCGAGAAATCGGACCCAGTTAGGGCCACGCTAGTCCCGTGATGGCAGCCAACCAGACGTGGCGATCTGCCCTCCAGACCAGTCCAACCGACCTTCCCATTCATTAGTATGGAGTTGCCGAGTCCAGAAGGATCAAAGTAGTCGTGAACGAGGGGGGTGGTCTTGTATTTGATTTGATTAATTTTTTTTTTCCCTGGTTTCGTGTTCGGCTTGGTTCTGGCCGCATACCACCGCAACCATCCTTGCCGAGACGGCTTCGTGCCCGCAAGGCATGCCGAACGCCGTGGCGGCATCAGCACTGGGAGAGAGCCCGGCCGAGGAGATGAACTTCCCGGCTGGATCTTTTTGACCCGGCCCAACACTGACCATGTTGCATGGTTCAACGCGAATGCCAGTGATCAGTCTGATACTTTCCCTCTTGGACAGAACCACGGAACGTCCCTTGTCTCTGACCATGCACCCCGGTTGCATCAGTAAGCCGCAGATTGATCCCTGATCATTGCCTCGCCGGGAACCTGGATGCTGGTAGTATGGTTTAGGCCGACGACTAGGCACGAGTCTGCATCCGACCTGGACGAACCAGAAATCTCCCCGATCAGCCCGTGGAACCCGAAGTTTTGCCTCTTTCCCCCTTGGCCAACGGATAGCCGGCCGTCCGGTTGGGCTCCCTCCACGGCCTCCACAGATACAATTCGGAGGAGACGTCTCCAGCGCTTGAAACGGAGATAATCTTGCTGAGCCATCCCCACATAATGTCTCTGTATTGTTCCTGATTGAATGCCTTGGTTGGGGGAGAACCACTTTTTCATTTTTTTTTTTCTACCCCCGTAAAGTCATTTTTTATACGTATCTAAGATGAATATTGCCTGAACCATATTGATCTAATTTCCCTGGTAACTAACAACTTAAAAGGATATCCATCGCCCTCGGAAATCAAAGGTTTCCTTTTCCTTTTTTTTAAAGCTTGACGTGGTTGAGTTGTTTGTTTTCTTTTCTTCTCTTGCAACCGTTTCCGTCCATCTGCGGACACCCTTGATTTATATGACCTAGGGAACCCCATCCATTTGCTATTAATATTATTTTCTTTCCCCCTTATTCTCCTCTCTTCCCCTTCGTTCCCATTATACTACAGCGGCCCGATAACCACATCCCAAACCGTTGAATACACAATGGGTGTGGAAGGAACTACACATGGGGAGGCCATCACCCCCGCGGTGGCTCCCCAACAGCTGCCGACCTCCAGTCAGGAGTCCGTGGTGGCCCAAAAGTCCGAGGAGGGCTTGGACACCCCAGTGCCCTTTATGACCTGGCGGTCATTCATCATGGGTACCTTCGTGTCCATGGGTGGTCTGCTGTTCGGTTATGATACCGGTCAGATCTCCGGGTTCCAGGAGATGTCCAACTACCTGGAACGCTACGGTCAGCTCGGCGCCGATGGCAGCTACGCCTTCAGCAACGTGCGCTCCGGATTGATCGTCTCGCTGCTGTCCGTGGGTACGCTCATCGGTGCCCTCTGCGGTGCCCCGCTGGCCGACCGACTCGGCCGGAAGTGGTCCATCACCATCTGGTGTCTCATCATGAACGTTGGCCTCATCGTCCAGATCTCTGCCCCTGCCGGCAAGTGGTACCAGATGGTCGTCGGCCGTTGGGTCACCGGTCTGGGAGTCGGTGGCTGCTCGCTGCTGGTGCCGATGTACCAGGGTGAGAGCGCGCCGCGTCAGATCCGTGGTGCCATGATTTCCTGCTACCAGCTCTTCGTCACGCTCGGTATCTTCCTGTCCTACTGCATCAACCTGGGCACCGAGACCCTCCAGGACACCGCTCAGTGGCGTATCACGCTGGGTTTGACCTTCCTCTTCGCCCTCGCCCTCGGCGGAGGTATGGTCTTCTTCCCCGAGTCCCCGCGCTTCGAGTTCCGCCACGGCAAGGTCGAGAGCGCCCAGGCCACCATGTCCAAGCTCTACGGCGTGCCCCCCAACCACCGCATCATCCTGCAGGAGCTGCAAGAGATCCAGCAGCAGCTCGACGCCGAGTCGCAGGCCCAGAAGTGGCACGAGTTCATCACCGCCCCGCGCATGTTCTACCGCGTCGTCCTGGGCATGGTCCTGCAGTCGCTGCAGCAACTGACCGGTGCCAACTACTTCTTTTACTACGGCACCACTATCTTCCAGGGTGCCGGTATCTCCAACAGCTTCATCACCCAGGTCATCCTGGGCGCTATCAACTTCGGCACTACCTTCGGTGGCCTTTACGTTGTTGAGAACTTCGGTCGTCGCAAGTCGCTCATCGTCGGCGGCGCCTGCATGTTCGTCTTCTTCATGATCTTCGCCTCTATCGGACACTTCGTCCTCGACGTTGAGAACCC
Source organism: Aspergillus neotritici (assembly GCA_023619815.1). Lineage (NCBI taxonomy): Eukaryota > Fungi > Ascomycota > Eurotiomycetes > Eurotiales > Aspergillaceae > Aspergillus > Aspergillus neotritici. The sequence goes on along the minus strand of JALZYL010000054.1, from coordinate 101,095 downwards.
CTCGAACACTCCCGGCACTGGCAAGGGCATGATCGTCCTCGCCTGTCTCTTCATCACGGCATATGCCATGACTTGGTAAGCACTATCCCATTCTGTACTATATTATATTAGCACATGCTAACATCTCCCAGGGGCCCCATGATCTGGGCTATCGCCGCCGAGCTCTTCCCCTCCAAGTACCGCGCCAAGGGTATGGCCCTGGCCACCGCCTCCAACTGGCTGTGGAACTTCCTGATCGGATTCTTCACCCCGTTCATCACCAACGAGATTGACTTCGCCTACGGGTATGTCTTCGCGGGCTGCCTGTTCGTCGCCATTTTCGTCGTCTACTTCTTCGTCATCGAAGGTCGCGGCCGTACTCTTGAGGAGCTCGACTGGATGTACGTCAACAACGTGGCCCCGTGGAACAGCGAGAAGTTCGAGCTGCCCCCGTTGCACACCGGCCGTCATCATGAGGAGAGTGCCTATGGACGGAAGGAGTCGAAGTCGTACCATGCGGAGAACGCTTAGATTTTTTTTCCTATTCTTCATCTTTTTCTGTCTGGGAAGCTCTGGAGTTGGTGTTTTTCTCTTGTTTACTACATTTTATGCTCTTATGAGCCATTGTACAGTTAGAAACGTGGTCATGTTGCATGATACCTGGACTGGCAGTATATATCTATTCAATCGATGATCGATACCGATTTATAAATTCTATACCTGGGAATTAATCAGATCCTGAGTACTGCATCGTAAGGCGTTTGTTTTGTCTACTATCACCGATGTATTAAGAGTGGTCGCGTCATGATATCACCTGAGTCCACCCCTACATAGAAAATGTGACAATATACGTACTCCAGGCTCTCGATGTTCCTGATGAGATTGCTACTCTCGTATTCCTATTGAAGCACAGCGCCCAGCTTCTGTTTTAATACTTGCATCTGCCCCGACATGTTCACAGGTCAATAGCACACGCAACTGCAAGCGGCGGTCCTAGTCTTACCTGGAGTTCGTATTACATGTTAGATGTGCAATTCTCGGATTTGCTGACAACTAACTACTGCGAAAACATTGTTAAGATGTTTCCTGACCAGAGCACGAAAGCTCGGGGATTAAAGATGATCAGCTATTATAGTAGTCTCAACCGTGAACTATGCCAATCTATAATGATCACGTCTGGCGGTAATAAAATTCTGAATATTCTGGAACTTGAAGACCGGAAATCAATAGCATTTAGAAAACCATAGGTACGATGGACGGCGATCGTCAGATGAACAAAATAAAAATAGACAGAATGCTGCCGACAGAACTCTTGAATAGCTAGCTAATCCAATTACTGGACAAGGCTTGCTTGGCTTCACCTACGACTAAGATGCTGCTGCTGGTGCTTCATAGTCTTGTGCACTGATATGGACAAAAAGAAAAGATACACCTGTTAACTGAGAGCAGTCAATGGAAGATCTTGAGCTTCCTCCTGCGTGTTATCCAATTGATTGGATTCCCCCCTCTCCTTCATTTGGATCCAAGTTGATTGGCATCCCAGGCAACTCCCTCAAAGGAGCATCCTGTGGGAGACCTATTTCGCCACACTTCCTCACCTTATCTCGTACGGATCACACAGACTGGCTCTGTCAGGACATTATAGTCGGAAGGACGATACTCTCAGGCCAGGAAAAACATAGGAAAAGGAGATGTGTTTCTAGATAGCAGAGAAACTACGTCGCGGGACCCATGCTTCCCCGAATCCCGAGTCCTTAACTGGAGAGTGCTCGGCTGATGGTGATATACTAGCAGGGTCGTCCTCAGGAGGTATTCTAGGATTTCGTCTGGGATTTCTCCAGGGTACCCCTGTCCCTCATACCAGATGGCTGGAACCGGTCTTGCCAAGCACATATCCTGATGACGCCTTCTGCCTTGTCAAGCACTGTTTAACGAAATCCCTATCCTACCGCTGTTCGAGGTGTCTGGGCCGGTTAGACCTGTCGGACTCTTTCCTTCCGAGAAATTGAAAGGAAGACTCACTGTTCGTATTATATCTTATAACTGCACTAAAATGCTGGACGACATTTTCGCCAGTATGGATATGACTGATATGCCTAACATTTTATAGGGAGTATCATTCTTTTTGAAGGCAACCGGTGGGGAATGTGATCTCGAAAGTTTAGTTTGAGCCAACGATTTGTGTATATATATGCCAGCAGGAGAGGCAGGCAAGACGCAGGGGTAATTTCTCAGAAGGTTGGAAGATGCAATAGGAAAGGGACGAACTGGAAGGAGGACTTTTTACTACTGTTCATACTGTTATATTCACTCAACATTGCGCAGGCCAGAAACGTTTCCGTCATCAGTCACTCCCAAAGACCGAACGTTGTTGGTCACTTTGCTCAACTTGGTGAATGTTGCATCCTCTATCCCACGACACTCTTATGGACGATTAGCTGTAAATGGAGGAGATAAGCTATGTCCATGAACATAGTTGAAGGAATGGAAAGGTAGTTAGGCCTTTTTTGGTTACTATTGGTTTTGGGGCAATTTTGCTCTATCAATATCTACACTCTGGGTTCTCCAAGGAACACTACATACTCAACAGAAAGATAAACAAGAACTAAACGCCAATGCACCTGAAACTTTACATTTAATTAATATATTAGTAATAAGCGTTGGCATAATAACCAGGCATAGCACTCACATCGTCATTGTACCTGAGCACTGATCGCCAGTCATGGTGGGTACCTGATCCACAAATGCAAGATTCGCGACATGCTACACACAGATCTAAATTCCTTGCTCAGATGGGGTGTTGTGAATAGTAGACACATTCAAGCGCAGGTACTTATATCCCCTCTACTCTAAGGAAGACGAAAATAATGGCCACAACCCTGGGTCCTGGGAACGGCCGGGCAGCTAGACATCGTCTTCAAAGTATCGTACATGTGTTTGTTATCCAACGAGACTACTCTATTCAAACTCAACATCACGCGTACGCATTTTGTATTTTTATCTAGATCTTTATAGTATTCCATCTGTACGGCAGGCTGATATCCAGGCATCCTATGAAATCCGCATTAGCATGATTCTTGACAGTTGAAGCATCATTCAAAGCAAGATTAGAGCAGTCAGAGACCCGTCTTGAAAGGTATAATAATATGTCACCATAACAAAGGTTCAGAGAACAAAAGGGATGGGTGTCATCATCTGCAGGGGCAACTGTACGAGAGAATAAACGTACCGGTATATGGAGTCTGCTAGTAAACCTAGTAGATTAGTAGGAACTGCAACAGTAGCCTTGAGTATCAACGACCTGATATCGATGCATTATTCCATTAAGGAGGAGTGAAGGAACATGGTCATGCAGGCCTGGAATGAGACAGTTCCTGGAAAAATATCGACCAAAATTCCCAACAACACCGGTCAGATAGACCGTGATGAATTCCTGCCACTTGCAGGAGAAAGATGAACGATGAAAACTCCTGTGGACGACACGCGACCGAGGGCCTTATAAAGGGCATGCAGTAGGGCGAGCCCTACTGTTTTTCATGTTTTTCATGTTTTCCTTGTTTTCATTCCTGGACGATCACCATTCTTGGCATCTGATGAGATTCTCCATCCCATCCCTTGTCACTGTCACTGGGTTGGTTTTATCCGTGCTGATCCAGGGGAGTCAAACATTCTACAATTTTGAAAATTATTGAAGCAAAAGAATCGATTGATTTCGTTCAATTGGTAGAATAAATTTGTTGAAATAGAGCGGTGGAAATAATGAAAGCTATGCGAGGCACAACCGGCGTAGACGTCATCGTGACCCACTCATTCCGCTCATACCCACGGAACCCACATCCGCACAAATGGAAACTGCGCTGGCCAGGGCCCGGTGTCGATCCGGTTGGTGATTGTATATCGCGTGTTCATGGCAAACCCATGCGCCGAAGGTAGAATTCTTCGAGGATCGCCCTCATCTGTGGTGTGTAACGACCGCGCGGATCTTCTTCCAGGTGGTCCATGATCTCCTTCATTCGGCCTAACGACGGACCAGAATCGGGAATAGCGTCGAGAAGGTCCCTGACGATCCAATCATCGTCGATACGGGCCGCTGCTGCAAGCGGAGTGCGGCCGATGGGATCCCCTGCCAGAGGGTCCGCTCCCTTCTTGAGTAGAAGTCGAATAAACTTGTCGTATTCTCTGCTGTCAGCCATATCGATGTAATATGTGAGTATGGGCTCATTGAATTCGTCGGAGGTCGTCGCGTTGACATCGGCACCGTAGCGGACCAGAAGATCGAGCATGGCCTCAGCAGGACCATACTTACGAATAACCCCGTATACTTTCTGCAGGGGCCGCCAACCGCTGACCCCCAAGAGGTTGGCGTCGAAGCCATGGTCCAGGAACACCTGGACCACGCGGGTTTTTCCGGTTTGGATAGCAAATTCGAAGCACCGCTCGCCGTCGACGTCGGATTGATCTGCCCGCACCCCCCGGCTGAGGAGGAATTGAAGCATCTCAGCGCCGTTGAACACACCAAGCTGGAGCACCGATAGGAAGAGATCGCCTTCCAGCGGATATCCGCTGTCCAGCAGTCTCTGCACCTGGCTGGGTGTTCCATACTCGATCATTTCTGCCGTCGAGTACACGGCGTCCGCCATGGACACACCCCGGTCGAGCAGTAGGTGGAATGTCTCCTCATGTCGGATGGCGCAGTTGATCACTGGAGAGCCCCATGTCTCCGTTGTATCCGGGTTGACTCCATGGTCAAGCAGCAACTCGACTACACGGGTGTGCCCGCCGCATATGGCATCAATCAAGACCCTCTTCAGTAGATCATCCTTGCGGGCACCCGCCTCCAGCAAGAGCCTGACCATTTGGGGATTTCCCGTCCAGGCCGCCAGGGGTTTCCTCAGGTCGCTGGGTCGGAACCGTGGAACCCACGTCGTCGGCAAGAGAGTCATGTTCGGATCGCACCCGCTGCGCAGGAGTCGCTCGACCAGCCCCTCCGCTCCGTGTTGCGCGGCGACGTGCAGCAGGAAGTCTGCAGCGTGGCCCTGGCTGTCCATGGTTCGGTCGACATCCAACTGGCTCACGGCGTATTCCACTATGGCCGGGCCTTCGCGCGACACATATCCCCCTATCGCCTCCTCCGAGTCGCTGCGCATCTCGTACTCCACACCCACCCCGCGCGCCAGCAGAATCCGGACCAGGTCCACCCTGCCCATGTCCACCGCAAATTCCACCCACTTAAACTGGTCCGACAGCGTCCCCAGATCGGCTCCAACGTCGAGCAAGTACCGCAGCATGTGGTCGCGCTTGTGCTCCACCGCCAGGGCTACCGAGGTTCGGTCAGGCGTCTTCGAACCTCGAAGCTGGCTGGCACGGTCCCGCAACAACTTCGCCACGGGGACATGTCCCCCAGCCACCGCCATATTGAACGGCAGCAGCCTGGGCAAACGCTTTGGAGGTTCAGGGTCGACGCCATGATCCAGCAACGCCCGCACGACCGACTCATGGCCGTTCTCGGCTGCCAAGTTGAGGGGGCATTTGAGCAGGTGTTCGTCGTCGCCCCCGACATAGTTTGGATGCGACCACTCGCCGGCTGGATCGGGGTCTACGCCGTTTTCGAGGAGCAGCCGCACGATCGACTCGTGCCCGAGTCTGGCCGCGTTGGCTAGTGGCTTCCAGTCTTCATCAACGCATGCGTCGGGAGGGGCCCCCAGCTCGAGCATCTTCCTCGCGACTAGTTCGCTTGGATGAACGCAGGCCCATTCTAGGGCCGAAGATCCAGAATGCTGGATGTTGTGTTTGTAGAGGACGTGATCGAGCAGATGGTGCAGTTGGCGGTTGGTCTGGGCCAGACAACTGATTTCATATTCGTCGGTCAAGTGCGAGGCAATATATTGGAGAATCTCGGCGGGCAGATCCGTCAGCGCCATGGTGCATTCAGGATATCCTCCTGCTGGACGGATCGTGAAGGTATGTGAAGGATGCAGTGACCGCGACTGAATACATCGACAAGGCTGTCGCGCGGGGCCATCATGATCCATCCACTGTGTCTTTTCCCAATGGGGTTTAGTAGGGGATACGAAGACCGCGATCCTGAGTGTTGTATAGGGGATGATGGTGGAATTCATATATGATTGTGGTGCAATTGACCAGGGAGGGGCATGTCAGTACATCATACTTCATATATTACTTTTCATATCTGCTCCATACTAGGCACGGAGAGGTGTCCACCGTGGCCACTATATCTTTCCAGGTGGGGCTGAGTGAGTGCCTCACGGGTGCTTCCCAAGTATTGTCCATTGTCTCATGATTGTAATATGAGTTGTCGGTATTTGTAGGGGGAGATAGGTATTCATGACGTGCTAGAAAATACGGATGTTTGTGCAGAATTGCGTGGTTGATGAATGCACATGGCGAGGAAGACTATCTTGGGTCAAGAGGATAAAAAATTCGAATCGTAGTGATAATGAAACTGACTTGTAACTCATACTACTAGTATACCAGTCCTGACAGCCTGACACCGTTACTATAAAATCATAGAGAATGGCACCAAACTAAACTGACAACCGTCCAAAACCTGGGACAAAGAACCCTGGCTCTACCTGAAGTAGTGGACCCACTTTATGACTCCCCTCAGCCTGCACTAAAATATCGAATTTGCATCGGGTCGAGCTTGACATGACGGATAACGCGAAATATAATCCTATGTACAAAGAGCGGTGCATATGTATAGTGTGCATCATTTGTTTAATCTCACCTCCCGATTTCTCCATAGCCACGTATACGGCCTATTTCTTTGCAGGGATCGGGCATCATGCTAACAAACGGATCCGACGGCGAGCCCCATCCCTATCTCGCTTCCATGGAGAAAGAATACGGCGCGCTTGGAACAGGCGGCTCCGAGAAAACTATAAGCCGGTCAACGAAGACGCAAACCATGGAGTGGCAATACTAGCATGACCTACTCAATTTGATCGGCTCCGTATTGTGCTCCGGGGGACAATATTCCGCCAGGAAAGCCTTCGTCGCGGTGGCCGCCGTCGCAGCGGCATACTGGGTCCAGGCCTCGTTCTCACGTCCATCGGCATAATTGGCGACCCCTTTGATCACGATGCAGGGCATGTCGTACCAGAACGCGATGGCTTCCGATTCGAAACCGATAATGCCATCTCTTTTGAACAGTTGATCTCGAGTGTGCGCCGATGACACTTTACCCTCTCCCGTGCCCAGCTGTCCCAAGTGGACGGACGGTGACACCGTGTCGGCCGAGCGTTGTCTGATGGGCGTTGGGGCATTGCTATGAGCTGCGGTCGCCGGGGCATCAGAGGGATACACCTGGTCTGCCTCCGATCCGGCATATCCAGCCACGGCATGCCCCAAGGACCGCCGCAGTTCAGATAGATGATCGACCATCTGAGCCTCCATCCGCTGCCGGCCCTGCGCGGCTTGGAACTTGGTCAAATGGGAGCTCAACTCAGGCGTCGGGCGCGGGAGGACCTCCCACGGGCGTGTTCTCCGCTCAGTGTAGTTGGGCCACCGTCGCACCTGGTCATATTCGATCAACGCGATACTCATGAGCACGTCCCCCAAGAAGATGTCCCTTCCCTTGGGTCCGCGCGGCATAGCACCGCATGTCCCAATGACCAGGACAACCCGGAGACCGGGAAAGGTGAACCTGAGGCGACAGGCAAGTCGGGCTGCGCCGACTTTCCCTCGTCCAGGGAGGTAGGCCAGGACCACCTGGTGCCTATGTATTCTTCCAAGCGTGTAGTGATTGGGGTCGTCCGGGGCCTGGAAGGATATTTCCCCCTGGTTGTAATATGTATCGTCAAATAAAGCTCGGATGGGATCAGCCTCGGTGGGTGCGCAGACGATGGCGACGGAGAAATCGCCCAAGTTATGCGGCAGACCAGCAGAGGCCATTTCCAACTTATTCAGGGGGCCAACATGCAATTTGAAGGAGTTTAGATTTGCTATTGCAGCGTTATTGTAGCGTGATAGTTGTCGTATCTCTCGGGACGGTTGGCCCGGCACTTTCCCCAGGCCACCCCGGTATATATAGGCTACGGATCCCAGGACAATTGCTGTCAAATATATTCGCATCGGCGTCTACCGTGACAACCAGCCTACACAAAAAAACCCTTTATTTACGCAACATAGCCAGTAAAATATGTGGGCGATCTATCGTGATGTCCTAAGCGCTGCGAAGGTGGCGGTGCCAGCACAGCTGATAGTTCACCATAAACGCACGGGCGCATCGGCGCTACGACAGACTACCCCAGTGGAATGTCCCAGATGGATGATGAACTGTTGGGGTATCAGCCATATTAAGTCCGGTCAAATGGCAAGTCGGTATTCTGGTGCAGCGGCTGTCATCAATGGTAACTGGTGAAGATGACATGAACGAACCAAGCCACTGTCTCAGGTCCACGTGGGTTATGTTTCCCCACAGAGATGTAAAGTGATCTCGTCCACGTCAAGGTTATCAATAAACTCATGCAGCAACTATTACTGCGACATGAAATGGACCATAACAACCTCCCCTGTCCGATGCCAACTTCAACAGGCGTAGGGGCGTTTTAACCTCCCCCTGACGATCCTAGGCTCAGTCCGACCGACGATCACCACGAGAGAAGCCGGGGAACATTAAGTCCCGATCCACAGTGGCTGTGAGCTCTTGACCGGACCATCATATGCCGTCGAAGAGCCAGGCGGATTCGTGCAGTAGGGCTAGCGAAGCGGCAGGATCGCCGGGCAACCATTCCTTCACGCGAACCAGCAGAACAGGATCTTGGGATAGCCATGGAAGTATCGTCTTCCTCCAGGATCCTCCAGTCATCCCAAGACGGACATAGAGAATGTCCGGTCGCTCTGGTTCTACGAGCATCGCGTATGGTGTGTTGGGACGTAAAAAGGAGGGCCTCACTCCCATCCTCACCCTGGCTGCCACCATAGCCTTCTCATCGTTTCTCTCTTGGTTCTTGTTCCTCCCAGGGCTGGGATAGTCGCTCGAATGTTCTCCAACTGAGTCGATCGTTCTTTACTAACTATATTCCTCCATTGTCCATACTACCATGGCCCCGAAACTGTCGTTACTGCTCACCCTCGTGGGCGCCCTCTCTGTTGTGGCGGCTCCCGCTCCGGCCCCCAACGATGCCTGTCAGAAGGTCTACGATGCCGTTAAAAACAACGAATCCGCCGATGGTCAGTGGTGAAGATATGGAGGAAACAGAGTCAAGGCCCCCACTGACACGTGCTAGACTACGCGGTTGTGGACGCGGAAGTGGCGCACAACTGTCTGCTCTCTATGCCCTTCGACGTGCAGAGGGGAGTGGCTTTCGTTGAGGAGCTGAAAAAGTACTTCCAGTGGCATGCTCCCCTGGACTATCTCAAGAGTGAGTCTCTCCTGGTCGACAACATGGGCCGGATACTAACCGCGACAGGCCCGCCGCTCGGAGCTCCCTTGGGCCCTCCCGGACCATTCGACGTGATGGGGAAGCTGGACGAGATCTCTGCTCGTGCCTCAAAAGGGGAGTTTCACAGTCAGTACGAGTTCGACAGCGAGCTCCTCACGTTGATGTCCAACGTCAACAATAACGGGTTCATGGGTACGTTCTGTTCCTGCACAATGTTCTATTTCGACCGTCAGATGCCCTTGGTCTCCATCTCCAAGGACGGCGTAGCACTGCCAGAGATCTACGCCGCCGGAGACGCAGCCCTCGTCGGTAAGGGGAACGTCAGCGTCTCCCCCGTCATCGCCATTGACGGCCAGCCCGCGGCTGCGGTGATGGAGAAGCTCTCAAGCAACGCTGGCGTCCCGGATGCGGACGCTCGCTACAACGCCATGTTCCAATTGGGTATTCGCGACGTATATCCGATTATGTCCAGCTATGGTCAATTTAGCGATGTAGGATACTTGTGGCCGGGGCAAGCGGCGCACAAGTTCCAATTCGCCAACGGCACCGTCGTCGAGCGGCCGATCAAGGCCATCGTCAGCTCGGAGGAATTTCCCTGGAAAGACGGTGACGCGATGTTCAAAGACCTCTGCATCCCCCCCAGCACCCCAACCCCCACGGCGACCTCGACCATCTATGGCGCCATGACACCGACTCCCGCGCCCACGATGTATCCCAAGGCGGAGATGCATCATTCGTACAACTTGATCGCAGGGTACTACATGGAGGAGAAGGACGCGCAGGATGTTGCGGTGTTGGCCATTCCGTCCTTCCAGACCAGGGGCAACCACTCACTCTACACGGAATTTTCCGACCTGGCCACGACTTTTGTGAAGAAGGCACGCGATGACGGCAAGAAAAAGCTCATCATCGACCTATCCACCACCAACGGGGGCTTCATCCCCCAGGGCCTCGACCTGTTCAAGCTATTCTTCCCGGAACGGCCCGTGTACAATGCCGTTCGGTTCCGCGCTCACGAGGCGGCCCAGCTCGTCATGAAAGTGCTGGCGACTCTTCCGGACGACGAAGCGGCAAACAAAGAGATGAGCTTCCTGTTACAGGACTTCACCAGCCCGAATCAGACCTACCACGCCAAGACGTGGGAGGAGGCGTACGGCCCCGAGAAGGCATTTGGTGCCGACATGTCCGCCGTGTGGGCTCACGACAACACCACCCGCAGCAGCGAGAAATGGCCTGTGCGTGGGTACGGTCACCCGCTGGATCCCCCGAAGGCCCCCTTTGCTGCCGAGGACATGCTCCTGATCACCGATGGAGCTTGTACCAGCCTCTGTGTCACCTTCGTGGAGCTGATGAGAACCCACGGCGGCGTGAGGACCATCGCCTTTGGCGGACGCCCACAGTACGGGCCCATGGAGGTCGCCGGCGGCTCCAAGGGCTTCCTGATCAGTGGAAGGTCCGAGTTCGATAAGCTCTTTGGCACCACCAGGCAGCTGGTCAGGGATGCTGCCCAGAAGGGCAAGCCCATCTTGACTCCCGAGGAGACGACGCGCCTGGAGCAGCTCCTGCCGGCCGAGCAATCACCCCTCTTGCTCAGGGAAGTCGGTGTCATCCTACAGAGCAATTACCGCCAGGGCCGGGACGATCTGCTGCTTGATTCCATCTCCGACAAGGCGGAATGCCGTCGCTTCTATACCGCTGAGAATGTTCTCTCGCCCAAGTCGACCTGGTTGGATGCTGCCCGGGCTATGTGGGGCGATGGCAAATGTGCTGGAGGCTTGCCAGCTCCTAACGGGCCTGAAGTTGTGAGCGCTCTGGAGGTCCCGAGATGATTACCCGTTCAATATAGATATGTGGAAGTCTTTTCCGTTGCTCGAGTCCTAGGGTCGGGTGCTAATCGTTGGCCGGTAACCTGTTGGGCTATTCATCGAAAGGGAGTCCCTTTTCTTCCTGGCTTAGTGTGTTCTAGTCTTTAAGGCGCTATTCCATTTGGATGGTTTCTTTCTCGTCGTCTCACTATCATTGCGTCTGAGTCTATTTACTTCCTATACCTCTTCTGCGGAAGGGTGTGCTTTCCGCTATAGACCGGGATTTACCCCGACTACCTTCTGTACCTTCGCTTTTACACATTCAATTCTTAATGCAACCCAATCTCCTCCGGTATAAATGGCTTGACAACCGGTCAGAGCACCGGAGCTTTCAGTGTGTGTGTATGATCGCACCGCAAGCGTAGAATTCAACGTCTATACCCATGCTCCCTACCGACCAGTACGTGATCTCCTCTCCAACCCTACCGGCCAAGCCACACTATCATCGCACCACGCCGCACATCATGCACCCTTCGTCTCGCGGTATAACTTCCGCATCAACGCAGCCAATTCCTGCGCCTCATGCCGCACCCACGGCATCGCATGATGGTAGTCCACTTCGTACAGCTGCGCCCGCTCCGTGTCATAATACGTGCTAAACTGGTGTCGTCCCAGCGGGAGGAACATGTCCTTCAGCCCGTGCACATGCAGCGTCGGTATCCGCACCAGCTCGCTGCTCTTCACGCCCTTCGACTCCATCGGCGCCCCCGATCCCATGCAGAGCACCCCGAACCGGAGCGTGATGTCCGTCCCGCTGCTCCCTTTCTGACTCTCCTCCTCGTCCTGCTGCTGCTCCTGCTGCCGCCGCTGCTGTTGCGCGAGTAATAACCCCCCCACCATGCGACTGCCCTGGCTGAACCCTATGGCGCCCACCCACGGCCCGCCGCTCCCAGTCTTGTCGTTCGCCATTTGTGCCAACACGCGCGCGACCCCGTCTGTATTCTGCTCGTCGAACCCGCTGCCGTCCGACCGTTCGCTACCGCAGAGACTGCCTAGCACGGACGATTTGTCTGTTGTGAACCACGAGTGGTAGGGCCCGTAGTCGGCGAAGGCGGGGAGGACGCCCGGCCCCGCGGGGCAGTCGAACGGCGCGTCGAAGTAGACGAAGTGGAAGTCGTTTTTCAGGAGCTCGGCGAGCTGGGAGCATTGCATCTCGTAGATTTGGGAGTTGGAGCCCCCGCCGTGGAAGCAGGCGATGCGGGGGAGGGGCATGTTGCGTGGTGTGGTGGTGTGGGTTGTCCGGTTGGGTTGGGTTGGTCCTGGTGTTTTCGTGGAGCGGTATTTTGGTGTTGGGCATGGAGGGGTGGTTGGAAGGCGGTGGACTGTCCTGGCTGATGTCAGACCGATCACTTCTTGCTTTAAGTGGGGGTGTGTGTTCGGTGCAATCTGGTACGGAGTAGTTTTAGGCCGATTTGATGTCGCAGTTGAGTCCTGGTGATTGGCTACCTGCATGCAGGATTCTTAGGCGGCATGATCCCGGCCAATGGAACGTCGCAGGGGAGGGAATGGAGATGGACGAGCCGGCTTGATTGTGGTTCCATTATGAAAGTCAATGATTGTCCTGGGATATATTGTCCCCAAGTGAACCATGACAGTAGTTTAATGCCCTGACGGGATGAAGTCAAAGTGGTGCCAGTTAGGGCATCCCGGTCATGTGCCGCAGCCTGAGGCAGAACAGCAACGGACGAGACGTCGAGGCTTATATCCGTCGATCTGGGTCTCGCGATGAATCTACTATAATTTGTGGAAGAATGCCAGATAATTGTCAGATGAGTTTGGTAGATCTGGTTCTACTGAGATTGGATCTGTTTCTTCCTCTCCCCGCTCACTGGGTTGTCTGTGGTGAGGATATATATATGAGGATGGTACGCTATAAGAAATTCAACAAGAAACCAGGAACATCAATATAGACACGAGAACTAGGCAAGGCAAAACGCGACCAGGGAACTAGGCTATATGATCCGACCTTCTTTCCCATGCATATGTGATCATCGAGAATGCCGAGTCATTCGTCATCTACCGGAATGTGGGTATGTTGATGGCGCTGACCTCAAGTATATCCAACGATTGAAACTGACTTTATACTTTACTAGCATTGACCAGGGTTCGTGGGCAGGTTAGTATTTAATTCCGGCCAAGCTCTTCCATGAACCCAGGCTATGCTATGGCGCCGTCGGGAGATGCTTGTCTCCCAGCCTTACTATGACCCGGCCTGACAAGGAAAGTTTTAGACATTCCTGGCGGTGGGTACCGAAGGGCCGCGTGTCGTGCGGGAGAGAATCTCGGGGAGCTTTCACCCAGTCGAGGAATCCCACGTCCATGGAGACAAGAGGTTGTCAACTGTTCTGGTAGACTGGCTTGGTGAGGTGGTGTCTTTTTAGGGCCATATGCCTGAAAGGATTGAGTTCACATAACATGTCACTCGCCACGAAACAAGTAACCGAGCCGGCCAACATAGACTGCCCAAAACAGGATGATATGGTGACTTCCAGGACAATCATGAAATGGTTAGTGGATCCAATATGCTCTGAAACCGTTAATGACGCTCATTCGCATACATAATTTGCTGTTTGATTATCCTCTGAGCCCATTACTAGGCAGCAGTTTCCCAGCCATACAAGCATTTCAATATCCCCCCACCTACTCCACCACGCCGTCGGAGTATTGGATATCTGCATGCAATAGCCGAGACTATCAAATGAGGTCGTGCAGGAACACCGTCTGGCGGAATAGATCGTCAGGGCAATGCAAGAAGAACACATCATCCGGTCTCCCCCTTGGGCCGTGGCTGGCCTTCGTCATGAGCTTATGTATATCCCTTGCGTCCTCTCCTTGCGGTGCCTCCCACAGGCATTCTGTGAAATTCGCAAACACCCGGCATCTCCATACCGATTCTACTGGACGCACCGACGAGAGATCATTTGCTCCTCCGACATGTAATTCGGACAGCAGGTGAAAGGGTGCCAGGGGTGAGGGTGGCCGCGTACACCATCTGGCACGATCGTGGCAAGAGATGGATCCCTTGATCGTAATGCCACTTAAGACGCCGATTCCAGTAGTTTTTTGTCCCCGGTAAAGCGCCTGCTCCTAGGGTTCCTCCAGACACCCTGACGACCCTCCCACAGGCAAGCTCACGTCACCTAAGCCCTCAAGCTGACTGGCATGCCCGGAAAAAAAGCGACGAAGCTCAAGGCTCCGCTCTCGTCCGATAGTTCCATCGACGACAACAATGGTGACTATCCGGATGGCGGGTACCGGGCCTGGCTGGTCGTCCTCGGAGCGTGGTGTATGCTGCTGAGCCCGATGGGACTGCTCAATGGTCTGGGAATCTTGCAGGCGTGGACCTTTGAACACCAGCTGCACGGATACTCTGAGTCCAGCATCGGCTGGATATTCAGTACGTTTGGGTTTCTCGTCTTCGGCGCTGGCGCACAGGCAGGTGTGTACTCTTTCCGATATCCTGTCCAACTTCCAACTGACGGCGGTGGCAGGACCGGTCTTCGATACGTATGGTGTTCACGTCGCCATCATTCCCGGGTCGATTGGATTGGTCGTAAGTCTGATCTGTTTCAGCTTCAGCAATGGTATCATCCCTTGTCTCCACTGCCCATCCACGGCTAATCCCTTCCCAGAATACTACCAGATGTTCCTGTCCCTCAGCATCCTGGGTGGCCTCTCCAGCAGCCTGCTCTATACCCCCGTGATTGCCTGTATCGGGCACTGGTTCAACAAGCGCCGTGCGTTCGCCACGGGCGTCGCACTGACAGCCGGCGGGCTGGGCGGCGCCATCTTCCCCCTCATCATCCTGTTCGCCGCGCCCACCATCGGCTTCGACTGGGCGATCCGCATCTACGCCCTCTTGACTGCCCTTCTCTGCATCTGCGGCTGCTTCCTCCTGCGGTCGCGCCTCCCACCGAACACGAAGGCCGGCGCGTCGGTCGACTTCCGTGCCCTGCGCGACGTCCGCTACGCTATCAACGTCCTCGCCATCTTCCTCATCGAGTTCTCCTTCATGATCCCGTTCAGCTATATCCCTTCCTATGCGCGTCACGTCGGCCTGAGCAATCAGATGTCCTGGCTTCTCACCATCATCATCAACCTGTCTGGGATACCCGGCCGTTCCATCACTGGCTTTGTGGCCGACCGCATCGGGCGATTCAACTCTCTCGTCGTGACCTCATTGATCTGCTCAGCGCTGACCCTCGCCCTCTGGCTCCCCTCGGGGGACAACCTCAAAGCCCTGATCTGCTACGCCGTATTCTTCGGATACTGGAGCGGCGCCGGGTTCAGCCTTGCCCCCGTGTCCGTCTCGCAGGTCTGCGACACGGCTGACTATGGTAAGCGCAACGGCACGGCCTACACTGTCGCCAGCATCGGCACGCTGGTCAGTATCCCTATCGGCGGGGCGATCATCGAACGCACCGGGGGTGACTACTGGGGGGTCATCGTCTTTGGTGGCGCTCTTTACTTTGCGTCCATGATGGCGTTTTTCGTCGCGCGGGTGGTTTGCGTTGGGTGGAATTTGCGCGTGGTGTTCTGATTGCTCTGGTCTGTTATTGGCTGCGGTCTTGGTCTGTATTATATTGCATCTGTGCTTGCGCTTCTCATGTCAATATATTGATAGACTTCTTTAGTGATTGCGAAGGATACTGGATTTTCATGTTGGGAGTACGAGTGTAGTCACCTGCCACGCCGAGCCCTAGACTGGTCAATATAAATACGTTATATTACTGTTGATTAGACCTCGCAACATCTCCAAAAAAAAATTCAACAAATTAAACCACCTCAGAATGCTCCACGGTCCCCTTCTTCTCCGTCTCCTGTCGCTGGCGCTCGGCCCGCTCCCCAAACGTGTCTCCCATCTCGGTCGACCGCCACGCCGGCACCTTCTTGTCGAACATCTCGTCGACCTCCTCCAGCGTCTTCCTCGACGTCTCGGGGTACAGGAAGAACACATGGAAGGTCATCACCGTGCAGAACACACCGAAGATGATGTACGTCTTCCACTGGATGTTGGTGAACGCCGGAGCGACGAAGTACGCCAGCGCGAAGTTGAAGATCCAGTTACCGGCCGCCGAGAGACCCACGCCTTTGGCGCGGTACTTGAGCGGGAATACTTCCGAGCAGTAGACCCATGCGGTGGGGGCCTGCACTTGTTAGTCTTGTTGTCTATTTCATTGTGTGTTCTTTGCACGGGGTGGACATACCCAGGTCAGACCGTAGACTCCGGTGAAAATGTAAGACAGCGCGATGACTGCCTTGCCCGGCGCGCCTTTAATGAGCAGCTTGAGGTTCGCATTGCCGTTGACGTCATCCACGGGCTTGCCGTATGTGGCCATGACACCGGCGATCGCGTAGTGTAGCACCATGCAGGCGACGGAGCCGAACAAGAGCAGCTTCCGACGGCCCAAGCGGTCAATCAGCGGCAGGATGAAGCCCGTCGTGATCAGGAAGATGACGTATTGGATGGCGGAGGAGTACAGCGTCGTGTTGCCGGTCTATCACCACCCCGTGAGTAAGCACTTATTCGACCATATATCGAAATCAGACGACGGGGTGGAGAGTGGAGGGCATCTCACCATATTCGCCATCTGGAAGATGTACACCACGTAGTACATGGCGACATTCCCACCCAGCAACTGCTGCCACACCTGCACGCTGACACCGCACAGCGTGCGCATCCACACCCTGGGCCCGAAAAGCGCGAGGAACGAGATATCCTTCGACTCGCGCGCCAGCCGCACCGCCTCCTGGACCTCCGCCCACTCGACCTGCACTTCCGGGTGCGTGCGATCGCCCTTCCCGTGCAACAGGGCCAGCGTATCCAGACTCTCTTCGTAGCGTTCCTGGCCCGCGAGCCAACGGGGGGACTCCGGGAAGAAGGGCAGCGCGCAGAGCAGGATCAGCGCTGGAATGGCCTGCACGCCCCAGGCGATGCGGAAGGCCGCCGGGTCGCTCTCGCCCATGCCCTGCGTGCAGCCGTACGAGATCAGGTACATGATCAGAATACCCCACTCGATGGCCCACTGTTGGATACCGACGATGCGACCACGGATGCGTGCGGGGGCGAGCTCGGCGAGGTAGACGCAGACCTGGGAGGAGGTAATGCCGACTGGTCGAGGCGTTAGCTGCGTGGGGGAGAGGTCGGATGGACGAAGCGTTCGTTCTACATACCTGATAGACCGCTCACCACGCGACCTGCGACCAGGTGCGTGACGTTCTGCGCGCTCAGCTGCACAATGGCACCGACAATCCAAATACAACAGGCGATGATGAGCACCATGCGACGACCGACGTAATCACAGATGAACCCGGCCGCGATCGCACCGACGAAGGAACCGGCGGACATGGACGCGGTGATCTGCCGATCGTTAGACCGATGATTTTATCATCCTGGAAGGAATGAGAAGCATACACCACCCTGCAAGTTCGAGTCCGGACTGTCAAAGTATTTCAGGTACTGGGGGGCTCCAATCCAGGCGCTCATGGAGCTGATATCAAACCCAAACAGGGCACCCCCGATGGTGCCGAAGCACGCCAGAACTAATGCATTTCATCAGCTATCTCTCACCCCCTGATGCGAATAGTTCCTTACCGTAGATATTCGAGATCCTATACATCGTGACGGCGGGTGTCTGCAAAACCCCGATCGGGTGGATCGATGACCAGGGAACCCAACCTCGCGACCCCCCGGCCTTATATAGGTCTCCAACCCACGTGTCAGACCACCCGGTCTCTCTCCCTTGCGTTTCCCCTCCTCTGCCCCAGGTCTACACCTTCTTCCGCGGCCGTTCACGGCCTAATTCTGGGGTGTTGCGACGGTGGGGCTCCCTACGGCCGAAACCAGTTAGGATCGACCCACCGCAAATGTGGAGGTCCGGGGTTGCAGGCTGGAGGACTGGAGAGACAGGCCTCCCGTCCGCTTCACTAGTGGAGACCATTTGAAGCTGACGATCCAGTCGGTTTATTCTTTCTCGCGCGGACCTTACGTCTGGCCCCCGATGCGGTTTTAGCCGACTTCGGCTGGAGAAAGGAAGGTTTTATCCGTCGTTTTATCCGGACTGCGTTTCCTGACTGGTTCGGAGAGGGAAATGTTGGGTTTGGTCGGCAGGTCCTTCATCAATGGCGAAATTTCCGTCCGAAACAGGTTGTTTTTAGGGATCGGAATCCTTGATGTCGCTGGAGTTCCTCGGGTGGTGTCTCTTATTTGATACCGACACCTCAGTCTGGATACTAGTACCTATCAATTCTCAGTCTCTCGCAATACTCAGAAAAGGAAAGTCTCGTACGGTCGTGTGGTCCCTGCCAGTCGGGACATCGATGGTCGGCCGGATTACTGAACCGCGTGCGGTATACGAGAATGACGCTATATTATGGGTCACGATCGACCGGGGTATACCGGTATTCTCGCCACCTGATCGGTGATGCTTAGGCCTGGGTGTTTCTTGATCCTGGCAGGAACCGGTGTTCTTCCATCCATCCGACGATAGTATCAGCTATTCGCTAATGTTGAAGCAATTTCGGCGAGGTGTTGGTGGATTCTCTCTGATTCCTATCTACAGCGCAGTGCGATGCAGTCGGCAGACCGGGCTCGCGATATGCCGGAAATGCTTGGACTAGGAAATATCGGCGTGGATCGGGATTAGAGCGTCGCGATATAGGCCGACATCGCTCATGGGATACAGCGTGCACGGTCAATAGCTTGACCGTCCTGACAACCTCGTCTGCCCCCGTTTGTTGGATATAACCAGGATGACATGCCATCTGATCCACCCACCAATCGATCACCAGCACACCAATATGACTGCGAATTCACAAATAATCCCACCGAGATCCCAGTGGTCAATGGCACTCGGGTAAATTCTGACCAGCTACCACTACGTCACGCCGTAGCCATTCAGCTGGCTGTGGACAGAGTCTGTCTGTCAACTGCAGTCGGGGAAGGAGGCACAGCTCAACCCTAACACCCCCCTTCTTGTCCTAAGAATTGACCTCGGGGCGATATCCTTATCACTGGTTGATTCCGTTTATTCGGGCCTCCCTCTGACATGAAACATTGTATTCTAAGACATCGCTCTGCTATAGCAAATTCAAGTGGAACGCATTGTGTATATCGAGCCGACACCAACCCTGACCCCCTAAGCCACCGTCACGAAGAAATCCCTTTCTCCCTCTCTGGGCTCAATCGCGGCCTTCTTCAGAAGCTCATCCCCGACACTCAGTCTCAACCGCTCGGCCGTGGCCGGACTATCCAACACCAACGGGCCTACCACCCCGTTGTCCTCTCGCGCACTCCGCAGCGCATCGCGGAGCGCAAACAAGACCGTCGCCCCGAGGAACAGCGGCGGTTCCCCAATCCCCTTGCTGCTCTGGATCGACCGCAGATTCTTCCACGAGACCCCCTGGAGAAAGCTGACGTTGAACTCCTGCGGGATGTCGCTGAATCCGGGGATCTTGTAATTGCCTGGTCCGCGTGTCGCGAGCTGTCCGCCTTGCGTCCAGAGAGTCTCCTCCATCGTGAACAGACCCTGCCCCTGCACGAACGCCCCTTCGATCTGCCCATAGTCGATCGCCGGGTTGATCGATCGTCCGACGTCCATCTTGATGTCAGTCCGCAGGACCGTGTGGTCTCCCGTCAACAGGTCCAGTTCCACCTCCGTGCATGCCACGCCCTGTTCGAGTAAGTACAGACATTCGGCTCATTCGACGATTCAAACGCACCTGTGTGAAATAAAAGTACATGGGCTTCACCGTGTCCACGTCGTAGTTGCCCCATTGATATCCGATCGTCGGCATCTTCCAGAATCCGCTCGCTGCGAGGTTCACCCGATCGCGATACGCCGCATGCGCCAGCGTCGCCATGGAAGCATCCGCCCCGAATCGCTCCCGGTACGGTCGCAAACGCTCATTCAACTGATCGCACGCGTTCTTCACGGCCATCCCGTTGAGGTCGCTTCCGGACGACGCCGCCGTGGGGGATGCATTGGCCGTCTGGTACGTCGACGTGTCTTTCGTGTACACGTTCTCGACGGGGACTCCGAGCTCCTGTGCAGCGACCTGCACCATCTTGGTGTAGAGCCCTTGGCCCATCTCGGTACCGCCGTGGTTCAGAAGGATGGAACCGTCGGTGTAGATGCGGACAGACGCCCCGGCTTGGTTCAGATGCACGGCGGTCGCGAACGAGATCCCGAATTTCGTCGGAATCATGCAGATGCCACGCTTGCGCCAGCGATGCTCCTTGTTGAACCTCGCGATCGTCTGCCGCCGTTCGTCATACTTGACCTCCTCCCGGACCTGCTGCAGCAGAAGCGGGATGTGCCAGTCCTCGTCGATGCGCTGCAGAAACGGCGTCAACTCCCCTACCTTGTAAAGATTGCGGAGACGCAACTCGTCGACCGGCATGTTCAGCCCCTCTGCCACCGCGTTCATGTAGCTCTCCGCGATAAACATCGACTGGGGCCCACCGAACCCCCGGAAGGCCGTGTTGGAGTGGATGTTCGTCCGACAGACCCACCCCCGCAGGTGCACATGCGGGATGTGGTAGCAGTTCTCCATGTGCGTCAAGCAGCGATCCATCACGGCCCCGCTCATGTCCGTCGAGTATCCGGCGTTGTTGTAACAGTCGGCGTCCAGCGCCACCAGCGTGCCGTCGTTCATGACGCCCACCTTCCATCGACACTGGATGGGATGGCGCTGCCCGCTGGTCATCATGTCCTCGTCTCGGCTGAGCATCGCTCGCATCGGTCGTCGTTCCTTCTTCGCTGCGATTGCCAGTAGACAGGCAAGCTGGACGCTGCGCGATTCCTTTCCGCCAAATGCGCCGCCCATGCGTTTGACGCGCGCGTTGATCCGGTTTGCTGGCATTCCGGTGACTTGGGCCACGAAGTCTTGCGTTTCCATTCTGTTCCATAGTGTTAGTACTGTAGATGATCTCCGTACACAAAGCGAAAGCAAAAGAAAAGGGTGTGTGGGGGAAGCGAGCGACATACGTATTCTGTGTAGACGACCACACATCCATCGTCCCATCCTCAGCATGCGGTACGACCAGAGCAGCATTCGTCTCCAGGTAGAAATGCTCCTGTCCTCCAATCCGCGTCACGCCAGTAAAGACCCGATCGCATTTCGCAAACACGTCGTCCATCCCGTCCGGAGCGGCACCCTTGCGCAGCTCCTTGCCATGAGTGAAGAAACTCTTTGCTTCGATCGCCTCGTCAATCGTCAATATCGCCGGGAGGTCCTCGTACACAACTTTCACGGCCTTGGCTGCCTCCTGTGCCTTCAGTGCCGTCTCGGCGTACACGAGTCCGATCGGCTGTCCGTGCGCGATGACTTCGTCACCAGCGAAGAAGGGCTCGTCGTGTACCACAGATCCCCAGTAGTTTCGCTCTGGGGGGATGCTGTGTCGGTCAATGTACCCCAGGGCCAACCCCGGCTGGAGAGCCGGTGTCCAGTCCACAGATATGAGCTTGGCATGGGCGCGCTGCGACAGCACCATGGCTCCAAAGAGCTCGTCGTGTTGGGGCGCCATGTCGTCGATGTATTGCGCTTCCCCTGTGGCATGTTTCAACCCCGACAAATGCGGCAGCTGCTTCCCGACGACGCGCTGCTCGTGCGGGTTGTGCTCGTCGCGCGTCCCCTGCGAGATCTTCCGGTGGATCTCCTCCGTGATGTCCTCGTCGCTGTCCGCCTTTGCGACCAGTCCGAGCTCCACTGACGCCTCGTTCCAGAAGCGGAAGAACAGAGACAGCGCCAGCGTGCGACGGTACGTCGCCATACCCCCTGGCACGCTGTACGGCAGATTGAAGTCGCTGATCAGCGCATTCAGAGTCCCGTCCAGCACGGCCTGATCCCTCCACTTCTTTCCCAGGAGGTATTCCCCTGCGGATCGGGCGAGCACCGTCATGGGTGCCATCCCGCCGTAGGCTAGGGCTACCTCGCTCACGTGGTTGTCGTCGTCCAGACGGATGCGGAAAGACGCCGTCACGATGGCGATATCGTCGTCTTTGCGCTTGGCCTGTTTGTAGGATTTCGTGATCTCGCGAACGCCGGCGGGTGGCAACGGGATGCGGATCCGTGTGATCAGGCTTCCAAGGGGTAGGGCTGTCTTTCGATACCCCAGGAACATTGACTCCATCGGCAGGATCGTCTCGTCAGATGCAGTCTTCACGACGATCTGTGCGTTCACGGCCAGCAGCAGCGGGTTCATGTCGGAGATGGGCGATGCCGTGGCGATGTTCCCTGCCAGGGACGCCGCATTGCGGATTTGACGGCCGGCAAAGTATCGCAATATCTTCGCAGCGGCAGTCAGAACGGATCCTCGTTGTCCTAGCTGGGGAGCTAGCCGGCCGCATGTCTCTTCCAGGTCACTCAGAGACGCGTTGCCTCCTACGATGAGCTCGGTCATGTTCGATAGATCGTCCGGGACGGTAATTCCTGTCAACTCGGGGAGATCACCCACGAACACGGAGACAGCAAAGTTGGATCCCTTGAAGCGGGCATCCACCTGCACCTCGCTCGCGCCACCGACGAGGGTCGCGGATGGTTGCCGGGCAAGAATCTCCAGCGCCTGGTCCAGTGTCGTCGGACGGATCCATACCTTACTGTCGTCGCCGTATTCAACCACCCTAGGTTGGTATTTGGACAGCCCTGGGGGGTAAATGAGCTCCGTCGTCGGGACATACGGGATAAAGTCGATCTGGGGTGCAATCTCTTTCTTGTCCGATGAAGAGTCGGTCGTAGATACGCTCGTCTGCGAACTGCATTGCTCATCCTGGGAACTCGCCGAGCACGCTGAGCTGGGCGTATCCCGACAGCACCCTCCTGGGCGCCCACACGACTGAGAGCTTGACGTCGACGGAGGATAGTCATCCACTAATGATGCACTTGGGCCGTTCCCTGGAACCACCTTCAAGCGCCCTTGCAAGTCCTCCTGCACGAATGTCTTGGCTGCCTGCAGTATCGGCTTGTATCCTGTACAGCGACACAAGTTGCCATCCAGATGCCCCTTCATCTCGATCTCCTCCTCGGACAGACTGAACTCGCCGGTGACCGGGTCGTAGGCGTTGCGGATCATAGCGTACAGTGACATGACGATGCCAGGGGTGCAAAATCCACATCTATTCGGGTTATCCTGGAACCCACCACGGCCATGGGAAGTGGTACACTTACTGCGACCCGTGCAGTTTACTCAGTCGTTCCTGCAAGGGATGGGGCTTTTCCTCCGTCCCCAATGCCTCGACGGTGATGACATGTTTTCCCGCGACTGCCTTGTCAGCTTTATCCCAGCCTTCTGGACGAGTAGCCTACCTCCTATCAGCGGGTAGAGACAGGCATTGATTGCCAGATGTCTGATCCGCCGTGTGTCCCGTTGATCCCTCGTTTGAAGGACGACCGTACACGCGCCGCACCCTCCTTCGCCACAGCCCAGCTTCGTGCCTTTGAGCCCTTGCTGCGAGCGGATGAAGTCAAGTAGCGTCCAGCGTGGATTCGGATGGTACAGGTCGACTTTAGTTCCGTTCAGGTAGAACGAGAGTACGGGTAAGGCATTTGTCTGCTCCATAAACCTCTGTAGCTGCACTGATGCCATGACTAGGGGCCTCTCGTTGGCAGACTGTGCATCGCAATGTTGGTTCTTGCTGGCCTGTCAGACTCGGGTTGATCCCCCGTACATATAGCTGGTAGCTACTCAGCTTGTTGGAGTAAGCTGTGTCACTGGTGCTTGTCGGACTGGCCCCTCACATCGATGACTGCACGGTGGGGGTGCATCCCTATCCCTATCGCTGTCCAAAGGTGGGGTTGGGTTGTTAATATAGGGTCGTCACTATTATAATCCGTTTGTTATCGAATACTATTTCCCTTTTCGAATGTACATTGCGTCATATATTGTTTCTCTGCGTGGACGCGGGGAATTCCCCGTGGTCGTCGGCATATAGACTATTTTTCGGTAGTTGTGCTATATACTTGCAACGCTACTTCAGGTTGACCAGATTAGAAGGCAGTTAATAGTATTAATAAAAACACGGACAAGTAAGACCTTTCCTAACTAGGTAGACAAATTCACCAACACCTTCATCGCGTCATGGACCACTGCCCACCTCACCGTCGCCAACTGCTGCGCCATCGCCACCACCAACGGCGTCGGATCGTACTTCCCTCCCAGACCCCCCAGCTCCGCCAGCGTGGAACACGTCGTCATGGCCACGATCAGCGACGATAGGTCCGTCGTGAGACGGCCCTGCGGCGGGCACCGGTCCAGCCCGCGGTGGAAGGCCCAGCACGCCAGCGTCGCCAGGTACAGACACCACGGGAAGTGAAATGCGTCCGTCTGGTCCCAGTCGTGGAGACTCAGCACGGCCTCCTGCAGAAACGTCGCAGCGTGCCGCGTCGCCACAACCGCCGGGTCGCTCTGAAGCCACCGCGGCAGGTTGCGGCGCGACCGCTCGCGGTCGTCGGCCGTAACGCTGCGCCCGAGTATCTGGGACGCCCCCGCAGCGATCTGCAGGTCGAGGATCTCGACGTTCAGCGCCAGATGTGCCGCGCGGTAGAGCGCATACGCAGAGGTCTTGAGCCCCGTGAAGCGGCGTGGATCTGCGGGCTGGCCGAGTTTCATCGCGAGGCAGTCGGCGTCGAAATCGACTTTCCACAGGTCGTAGGACCGGCCCATGCGAGGCGTCCATGCCCCGACCCGCTCGGGGGTCTCGGACTGGAGCGTCGTCTGGTCGCGTCGTTTCAGATCGGCGGAAATGGACATCAGCCCGTGGAGCACCACGATGCGCGCCAGACCATTGAGGTCGCGCGGTCGCGAAATAGTCCCCGGCGTGATGTAGCCTTTGAGCACGGAGAGGAAGAGATGGTCGGCTTCGCGCGAGGCATGCCGCGCCCATTCTTCGGCGCTGGATGCCTCCCATGCGCTGGCTCCACAGGGCAGGGACGATCGGATCTCAAAAGCTGACATGCAGAGGGACTGGGAGAAGAGGACGGCGTGTTGGGTATCCCACATGAAACAGTGCATCGCCAGCCGTTTGCGCTGCTCGGCATCCATGGCGCGTCGCCACTGTGCGTCTAGGCTGTCTGGCGGTGGTGCCGTTGCCATGTTGGCGCGAATGCTGCAGCAGTCGCTCCGTCGGATCAATTTGATCAGCACACAGTGGAAGAGCTGCGCTCGTTCGCGCTGCTTGGGTCCTGCCCGCATTTTGCCGAAACAGTCGACCAGCAGCATCGCTTGGAGGACCCAGAGTGGCGGCTGCGGGGAGAAGTCGGCATGGCAAAACAGCTGATTGCGGAGGTTGTCGTGAATCCCCACCGCCAATTGATGTGTCTCGCGCGTACCGTACGTTGCTCCCATAGATAAGATTGCCCCCAGCAGGATGGGGTCCGCATGCGCTGCCGTAAACGTTGGCTGGTGGATGAGGGGATACGTCGTGTTGAAGCGGGTAAAGAACAGGTCGCTGTAGTTCTGCAGTGCCGCGAGCGACAGCAGCGGCGAGTCGACTGCCGTGATATGGCCCGTCGCGCCCAGTGGTGGTGCCTGTGCGATCAACTTCAGGACTCCTTGCCGTATGTCTTCACTGAGTCGCGGAAGATATAGCGCGGTGTTGCTATCAAACGTTGACGGCCCCGACATCCAGTCCAGATCGACGATGTCAGGGAGGTCCCCGCTGTCCTGCAGAGAAAACTGACCCTGGGATACACCCCGATCGATAAAAGATGCCGCCTCAAGAAGCATGGACGATGAATCTCGATCGTTGCGATCATGTTCTGACATCCGTCCAGCCACTGGCAGCATCGGGCTGCGACCAGTATCAAACCCGTCCGTGAAAGCCATCATGTCCGATCCGAGTGGCAGGTCCAGGTGGTGAAACGCTTCGTCGAGAGAGGTCACGTCAAATAGCCAATTGTAGTTATGCGTCGCTGCGAAGGGCATGTTGAAATCCGTTGCTACATTGTGTATCAGCCATGGGTACTTCATAGGGCCATCTCATCTGCAATCCCGGCTCACCTGTATCTACACTGAAGAAGTCGCTCGTGCCGTCCATCCCAACGCTCCACGCCCCGTCGGCTGCGTCGAATTGCCCTGGGATGGGTTCCACAAACGGCTCAAATGGCCCCCCAGGCATCATGGGCGCCAGGAGAGGGTCGTGGTCGTCGAGGCACAGCGACGGAGGGTCACTGGCCGACCCTGGAGGCGATACAGGGGCCCCATGTGGCGTCTGTCCGTCCAGATCCAGGGTGATCTGGGCCAGGTCTGGTCCGCTGGTCACCGACACAGATGATGCTGTCGTGGATTCCGAGCAGCGTGGCTGGGCCTGTCGCTTGCGTGGTCGAGTGATGATGGTTCCATCCCCAGCCCGACGAGTCCTCTTGCGTGTTTCGAGCACTCCCATCCCAGGACCCCCAGCTTCTTCGTCTCGCTTGGCATGTCGAATCATGTGTCTGGCTGCTCCCTCCGTCAGCATCCTCGCCGTCTGGACCGGTTGCAGGAAACCTACAAAGCAGGTCGGGTCGATTGAAATGGACGAAGCAACGCTCGCATGTATATCCATCGCGCGACTGCTCATGGTTCAAACTATGTCGACGCAAATGCTCCGCTCGCGTGAAGCTCTTGCGGCAGTTGGGCCACTGGCAAACATGAGACTTCATCTTGGAGAGCTAAAGAGTGGGATGTGGACGTCCCCTCACGTCGGAGCGACCGGGTTCAGAAAATAAATATGCGGCCCTTTTTCCGACCTTGCTGATAAGACAGGGATGTCTTTGGATTGCGTATGGTTGGCCAAGCCGTTGCATGCGGGGGAGCGGCCTAAATTAGGGCTTCTCCACCCATATCTCATAGACTCCTGTTGGGGTAATATACTTGATCCTGCCCTATCAAGTGCCAGTCTATCGCATCCTGATCCAGGTGATCGCCGCCCTATCTACAGGAAGTATCGCCATTCGGGACTCTTCTCTCCGTCTATCAGATATCGCGTGTCGACCTCCTCTCCGCGCAATCTGACCCCCTGGGCTCGATTGCGTCGGCGGTTCTCCCACCGCATCCACAGCCCCAGTCCGATTGTGAATACGATACACACTCCGTTACAGCAGCAGGTCGCCACCAACGTCGGGATGTACCTGTAGAGTCAGTTTCCGTGTGGATAGGGGGCAGGGACTACCATACTGGGGCGCATATTCCGTGCGAAAGGTCGCGGCACTCATTATGCCTGCCAAATTGCCCAATCCGACGAAGAAGCCGGTGTTGGCCGCCCTCGAGTTCTCGTGAACGTTGTTGTTATTGTGCCAGGCATGCACCAGACATGAGGGGATATAGGCGCCGGCTGCCATGAGAAAGCAGGCGAAGTACGCCACCCCTTTGTTGGCGAGGACGTCGATGGTGGACAAGACGATCATTCCCACCAGGGATAGAGTCAAGGAAAATGCGATGTGGAAGGTTCTCTCGCGGAAGTAGTCAGAGGACTTGGCTACTGCGAGCAGCACGACGGCTCCAACCATGTTAGGCGCGACCGTCCACAGGTTTGTCTTGACGGCCGAGTAGCCCAATCGCTGGACAATCTACCGCGGGTTAGCGATTGCCCCTTTCTCTGACAGAAGAACATACCAAGGGGAAGAAGTTCATGGCGGTGGCGTACGCCACAGGATAGGTGAACGTGATCACACACCACACCGGGAACTTCCAATCGTTCCAGGATTGGAAGCACTCTTTGATGTTCAACGTCGTGTCCACTTCGGACGAGGTATCACGCAACAGCCGTGCCGTGGCCGCTGTTCGCTCGCGCTCCGTGAGGAACCATGCAGTGGAAGGACCGTCTGGGAGCCAGAAGAAGCCGATCAGTCCGCAAAGAAGCGTCATGGCACCTTCGATGATAAACAACCATTGCCACCCTTTCACTGCGGGGTCATTAATCTGGAAAACCCCGAAGGAGATCAGGCCGCTGAAGGCCGAGGCCAGGACAGCAAACGACTGCATAATGGCCAGTCGGAAGCCCATCTCCCCACGTGTATAAAATAAGGTGAAGTAGAAGGTGGCGCCCGCGAAGAAGCCAGCTTCGAATATTCTGTCTACGTCAATGGATGGACAGGGGAGATTATAAAAATCCAAGGATACACACCCTAAGATGATCCGAATGGCCAGCATACCACCAAAATTCTTCGCTGCACACTGGCACAGGGCCAAGATGCCCCAAACGACCGTCACTATCCCGTCAGTGGATGTAACCGCAGAAGGGACTCGGAACGCACTGAATGACAGCATGATGCGCCCTGAATACCGCTTGAGCAACAGGTTCCAGGGCAGGTCGCAGAGCCCGAACGGGACATAGAAGAGCAAGACAATCAGCGAGTAGTCATTGCCTTTGAAGTGAAGGTCCTTCTCCAGTCCGTCGGTTTTGGCATTGGCCAGGTTGCTCTATTTCCATCAGTACCTATTTACACTTCCCATGGGGCCCTGCAACAGGTTGCTTACCCGGTCCATGCAGTCGAAAAAGTACATCTAGGTAATTAGTCAAGAGCTCCACCTTACGCTGACACCCTTACCAAACAAAGTAATGGCAGCAGAACAAAGTCCACCTTGCGGACTATGGTCGGGTAAGTATGGGTCGATCAGGGCAACGGTGGATTCCTACCATATGTCATCTCCGCCTCGTGGTCCACCTCCCTAGGCATCGTCTCTGTCTTGGTTTCTAGATCTGGGGACGGCATCACGAGTGCGCGTGGCTTCCTAGTAGTATGAGTTATAGTGGACGAAATTAATGCGGAAAAGAAAGAAATCCTCACCGTGTGACCCTGCAAGGGGGTAATCGCTCTATGTATCGGATACATCATCTGCCATCCACCCTCTAGCATTCTGTCTATTCTCAATCTCCTTTCCCAGTCTCCATTGCAGGCCGAGCTGAACTGGAGAATATACCCCCAGTGTGATAGCAATTATGGGGACATTCTATTGGCTGCTCCGCATCGCGGTTATCAGGCGTATCCTGGTCGTCTCTGTCGATCCATCTCACCCAACCATCCCCCCACTCTTGAACGTTTCATCCCCTTCTCCAACTCGCAAGCTTGTGACCCTCCTCCGGTATTGCAGCCGATCGTCATTCGTTCGGGGTGGCATGAGAAGCAATAATGACGTTTATATTGCCTGAGGTATCGGACGGTTCGATGACAGAGTCGGCTAGGGTACATTGATGGAATCAACCGGGATGACGCCTACAGCACCCCCCGTCCTCGATTTCTCGCCCTTCTATGGCGGCGACAACGATGCCAAGGTCCACCTCGTTGAGCAGATCCGTAACTGCTGTCTCTATAACGGTTTCTTCCAGGTGACGGGCCACCGTGTTCCACGCGAGCTTCAGCTACTAGTCATGAACTGCGCCAAGCGCTTCTTTGATCTTCCACTCGAGGAGAAGACGAAAATCGACAAGGGTTGGTCGCTTCACAGGCCCAAACTGACAGACACTGACCGCGACAGATCTCACCTCGTTCCACCGCGGCTACGAACTCCTCGAGTCCCAGATTCTCGAACCTGGCACCCGTCCCGAGAAGAAAGAAGGTCTCTACATCGGCGAGGAGATCTCCGAAGATCATCCCTACTTCGTGAACAAGAAGCTCAACAGTGGACCCAACCAGTGGCCGGAGACTGTGCAAAATCCAGAGGAATTCAGACGCACCTCGATGGAATACTACCATGCGGTGTTTGACCTGGCCAAGGACGTCCTCGCCACGTTGGCGCTCACCCTCGACGTCGAGCCCACGTTTTTCGACCCCATGACGGACGGTGCGGTCGCGACCATGCGATACTTGCATTATCCGGCGCAAGCCAAGGATGACGACGATAGGTTGACTCGTGGGATCGGCGCGCACACAGATTTCGGAACTGTCACCTTGTTACTGCAGGATGAGGTGGACGGCTTGCAGGTGCTGGACATGCCCACAGGGCAATGGTTGGATGTGCGTACGCTCGTTGTCTCTTGCGTATCATGCCTAATGAAAGCTTCCAGGTACGACCCGTCCCTGGTGCCTATGTCGTGAACCTGGGCAACCTGTTCATGCGTATGGCCAACGACAAGTACAAATCGAATATCCACCGTGTCATTAACAAGTCGGGCCGCGAGCGGTACTCGATTCCCTTCTTCTTCAGTGGTAATCCGGACTATGTCTGTCAGTGTCTGCCCAATATTCGGGAGGAGGGCGAAGAGCCCAAGTACCCTCCCATCACCGTGGAAGAGATGGTGACGGCCTCGTACAAGGAGAGCTATGGGCGGGCAGATAAATACAAGGAGGACTTGAAGACGGAGGCAAATAACACTAAGCTGGAGACGGTGGCCACGGCTGCTGTTGGGGGGTAACGGCTTCTCCTATCTCCGTTCGTCTCCCGTTTGGACGTGAGAGGGTCGTCATTCCACAAGTGACCGCTCTTGTCCTGATAAGAAACTTTCTGGCCACGGTTGGCATGGTGCTTATTGAAAGCGGTCTAGTGCTTATTCTTAGGGTAAAGTGGTGGATTAAAGATGGGCTTAACCGAGGACGCCTTGATGCAAATGTATTGTTGAGTGCGCTTGACCCCGCATTGAACGCCTATCTAGCCGTTCGACCCTGCAATATCGTGTCCAAACAGTTCTCGCATCCCGAAAATCAATCATCGTCAGTCTGTCACAAGTGTCTTATACATAGAAAGAATGCATGGCGGTGGTCCAGGACAGAGACAAGACATGCGCGGCATGCCTGAAGATTCCGCCCATTGAGGAGATCGCCCCGGGGAATGGCGGGGTAAATGTTTTCTGGGACTCATACCAGCAGCTGGAGGACTCTGCGGCGAAAGGCTGCCCCTCCTGTAAGTTCTTCCACCGACACTGCACTACGCCAGACGCCGTGCGCTCATCGCGCGCGTTCCTGAGTCCGTCGAAATCGCGCGGTCCGTACGGCCTTGGCTGGAATGCACACCTCCCATGGGAGCGAACGCCGATGGGCGAGCGAGCCCGGATCGACTTGCTCTATGACGTCGACCTACCGCCCGAGGCCTATGAAAACAATATCTATACCATTGGCGCAGAAGCGATGTTTGACATCTTCGCAGATCCTAGTAAGTCGGCCATAGGAGGGAGGGTTCTCGATGAAACAAGCTGACCGAGGCACCATCCAGAGGAGCCCATCTCGAAATACATTCTGGCCCGGGACGTCATGCCCGACCCACGCGCGGACGAGGCATTTGATCTGGTGAAGGGGTGGGTGGACTCATGCTGCCAGACGCATTCCGCGTGCAAACACGGTGAGGATCCGGTCCTGCCCAGGTTCATCATCGAGATCCGCGCGTCCGCGGGGACAGCTGAGTTCCAACCCTCGTTACGCCTGGTGGAAAATGACGGCTCGCAACGATCCCCTTATATTACCTTGAGCTTCATCTGGGGAGTCCGGGTGCAGCCAGTACAATTAATGAGGGACAACAGGAAGCAATTCCTTGAGTCGATTCCCTACGACCAGCTACCGAACACGGTTCGGGACGCCGTCTTTGTCGCACACAAGCTGAACATCAAGTACCTCTGGGTCGACACGCTGTGTATCGTGCAAGACGATGACGACGTCAAGCGGGAGCAGATCGCGCAGATGTGCGACATCTACGGCCGTTCATACCTCACCGTTCAGGCGGCTAACGTCAACTCCGTCCTCGAGTCGTTCCTCCGGCCGCGAGCACCGCCCGAGCACCCCCCTCTAAAGCTCCGCTTCAATGAGGCCAGTCACATCTATCTGCGGCCCGGGGGCTATGAGCAGACGGAGACGGCGTTTAGCCCCGTGGACCGAAGAGGATGGATCTTCGAGGAGGGCGTCCTCCCCCCTCGTCTCCTAGTGTATCGCGCGGAGCAGATGGTGTTTGCCTGCCGCACGGCATATCAGACCGAAGACGGGTTCCGGGCCTCCAAACGGCCGGGTCCCTATCCAAGCTTTCTTGACCCGGCTCCCTGGTGGCGAAATAGCCGGGTCAAGGGCGCTCAGCGGCGGCCCAACAAACGATGGGACTTCCTCAACTGCTGGTACAGTGCCCTGGATTTCTCCTACACCGGGCGTGCGTTAACCGTGGCGAGCGACAAGCTGCCCGCGATCCACGGCGTTGCCGTTCGCCTCGGAGACCACATTGGCGGGCGGTACGTGGCGGGCCTCTGGGAGTCCGATCTCCCTTGGGGGCTGCTCTGGGAGTCTCGGGGGCATTGGACTGGGCCCGAATGGCTCCGCGAGCAGCAGCGAGCCTCCCGGCCCGCGCAGGATCGGGCGCCGTCGTGGTCATGGGCGGCGATCGACGGGGCCACGTACCACCGCTTCACCGACCGGGTGCTTAGCCGACCCTTGGCCACCGTGGATACCAGTACCATCCGTATCGACGCCCTGGGAGACATTATCGACGGGGTGATGACGGTCCACGGACCACTCTTCCAGGCCGATCTCGTCCCTCCCGATCCAGCCACCACCCATCCCAATCGGATTTCAATCGCTCGGTCCACATTTGCCTGGTCCCATGCCAATCCAGTACCCGGGCCGCCACCCGGAACTGTCCTAGGGACCGCCAATCTGGATATTCGGGGAAGCCACGGGGCGGACGGCATCTGGTGTCTCCACGTCATAGCGTCCCGGGGATTAATCCTGGAGGGCGTTAATCTGGAGAAGAGAGTATTCCGGCGGGTGGGGATATTTACCATTCAGGAGGACCAGCTGAATGCGATTCCGGGGGACAATCTCATGGCTGACGTGACCCTCATTTAAACGTCGCGTCATTTCATCACCACATGGTCTTGTTCGTGCAGTTTTCTTGCCTACCAAGTGAGAGGTGAGAGATGATGGTGCTCGGTGTGGTCCCGGTCAGCTGATGCTCCGGCACGTGGATGGATTCCCCAGGCAGCCTTCCCCGTCAGATCATGTCCATGAGATAGTCTAATGTTGATTATTTTCTTTCGTTTTTCTATTTATTTATATATACTGCAAAGATGGGGTTCTCAATAAAGGAAAGGCAGTTGTAGCTTAAGATTGGGGGATTCAGGTCTCCCGCTGCGGCGGACACAGTGGGTAATATATATCTCCATATGTTCTGGGGTGGATAAAGTTGTAGATATTCCCACCCAATATCGGTTTATATAATTTAGCACATAAATGGTAATAATATCTCGAGCCTGAGAATTGTATATATAAATGATTACTGTTAAGGAAAGAGGATAGTAGAATAACATAGGTAGAATAGAACAGAGGAGATTGTATAGACTATAGATAGTGGAGTGGTTGTTTGTATCGTTTGCATCATTTGCATCGTCTGTCTCCTGATCGATCTCCATCAGTTCCGGTTTCTTCGCGTCTCTACTCAGGTGTACTCCATCAGTCCACACGTGCACACAGCAATCCCGGTACTTCCATTAACCTACTATAAACTATCGCTACAAACATCTCAGGCGCACACATTCAACAATGCCACGGTCGGGTCGTGATCCGACCCTTGGTCGTCGTATGACACCCAGGTGTTGACGTGGATGTGCTCCGCGCGCGCCCCTTTGGCCAGGGGCTCGCTGACGTACATGTGGTCCAGCTGTTGGCAGTTCGAATCATACAGATACGTGTATCGCTCCGCCTCGTCGATCCCCGCCGCCTCTTCCAACTCCTGCAGACCCGACTCCGACGCGAAGACCGTGAGGGGTTGCGTGAACGCGAACTCGTTGAAGTCCCCGGACGTGATGATCCGGGCTTGGTCATCCTTGGCTAGGATGGACTGGACGAATTTCTACAATGGATGGATCAGTTTCTGTACGAGGTAGCAGGAGCGGGGGTTGGGATGGAGGAGAACATACCGCAACGACCTTGGCCTGGGCCTCGCGTTGCTCGACGCCCCCGTTCACGGGCGGTCGCGCATCTCCCTCCATCGGGGAGCCGCCGCCTTTGCTGCTGAAGTGGATGTTGATGGTGAAGAAGGGGTTTTTCCCGTCTACCGTTTCCCATGCTGCGGCGAGGGGCTTGCGGCTGTCGTCCCACGCCGAGGAGGTGGGGTCGATCAGGCCGGGGTTGTACTTGAGGGCCGGCCCTTCCTGCACTTCATTGGCATCGCTGCTGGAGCCGGGATTGGGGTCGCGCAGGCGGATGACCGACGCGTCGTACAGGTATGCAACGCGGATGTTGCCGCCCGGCTGTCCACCGTCTTTTCCGTCCTCCGGGTTGATGTCAACAAAGTCGTACTCAACGCCACCTTGTTCCTTGATTGCGGATACCAGTTTGGTCAACGTCTCTTTGGCAGACACCTCTGCGGGCCATCGTTAGTATCGTTCGCGGGGACTAAAGCCAAGGGGGTCGCCCACCTCCGTCGTCGGTCGGCCCGCTTCCGTCCTGGACCTCCTGGACAAACATCAATTTCGGACTCTTCAGCTCCTTGGCGATGTGCCCAGCAACTTTGGGCAGGGTGGTCGAATTGGGCGCCAGGTTGTTGATGTTGTAGCTGCCCACTGTCAGGGCCTTGCAGCTGCCATCCGCTTCAAGGGTCGTCGGTTCGGCCGCTGTGGAGTTCGATTCGGACACCTTCAGCGCGGTCTGAGGAAGCAGTGTGTAGTAGCCGTAGGACTGGGTGACCACGCCGGTGATATCCCCGATCGTGTCTCCGAGCTTGGTGTCTGTGGGGTTCTTGGTTCCGTCCAGGGGGGCGCCGATGAGAATGGCCTCGGGATTGGAGTCTGGTCCATTAGCACCTCTCTCTCCTTTCTTTCTCCCCTCCCCGGAGACGAGTTACCTTTCGGGCGCATGGTCAGTCCGCCTCGTGCGTTGCGCCCCGTCGCCTTCCAATCCCCCACGCCCCAGGTATCACCGTATTGGTTCGGCTTGGAAATGGCACGCACCCCGGTCAACGTGACCAGCTCGCCGCTTAGACTCTCCCAGAAATCCATGCCGTACTTGTCGGGCTGCAACTCGGGGTTCTCCTTGTGGATCTGGCTGGAGTTGTTCGGGAGGCCGAGGATATCGCCCTTATCCAGCGCGGAGAACTGCTCGGTCGGTGGCTGTCGACCCTTGGCGCCGATGACGACGGGCTCCACGTCTTTGGTCCCGGCACTGACCTTGAGGCCAGTGGGGCCTGTGATCTCGGTCACGGAGACGTACCCGGTCTTGTAGTATTCGATCACCTTGCCGCTGAGGGTGACCTTGTCGCCTTCGCTCACCTGGTGGGCTCCGCTGGGGCTGTAGACGTAGATGGAGTCGGACGTGGTGTCGTCCTCGTCCGGAGCAGTGGACCGCAAGTAGAATCCTTTGGGTCCCTTCGCTGTGACCAGTCCCTCGACGTCGGAGACATTCTTGTACAGGAATGACGACTGGTATTGATTGCCGTTGATCTCGCTGATGGACTCCGCCACGGCCTGGCACAGCAGCAGGCCGCCGGCGGCGCAAAGGGTGCTGATGGCACGCATGGCGAATGGCTTCAGAAGCAGAATGGGCGTTGGACGCTGAAATGTGCCATGGGTGGCTGTCGACCTTCTATAAGTGTCGACCGTCGGGCCATTTCTGTCGATCGCCCCGACTCATGATGGTGAAATGATCGCGTGTGATGATGATTGGATGTGAGATGCACGGGCTAATTAAAGTACCCCAGATAAGGACCAGGGACAGCGTCGTGATTTGCCCATGACGTCTCCACCCCCGTCTCCCGACCGTCGGAGACCTGATGCCAATGTCACCTTGACCCTGGCGATCTCTACAGAGGATGTTTTGAATCACCCATCGATGGACGGGGGTCAGACGGGGCATGAATTGAGAAGGCTCCTGTCATGCTCCTGGTTCGGGCCGTGCATTCTCTTCTCTGCCAGAATGTTATACCCTCCACGACCTCATTTAGCCCAAACCGAGATCGGGAACGCGTCGGGCACTTATTTAAACTGAAACATGTCAGTTGCGGGCCGATCGTCAAACAGTCGTCCATCGCGTGGTGGTGACGGAATCAATGCAACGCTATATCCTTGTTCCACTATCAGTCAATTTCAATGGACCGCACTGAAGAAGCGATCTCGTGGAGAGCAGGAGGGTGGAGACATCGTATAGGAAACGAACTATTAACGGCCACCTCCCGCGTCTAGAATGATCGGGTTTATATCCGGCGCCTCGAAAGCATCTGGTAGTCGAAGTCATACGACGGCTATCGGTGCCTTCATCAGACTTTGTTCGATTCCTAGCACCGGGAACAGGCAATTGACAAATCTAGCTGCAGTACATTCTGGTCAGACGGAATGAAAGTAAGTATCAAGAAGGTGTACCTGGGAACGCTACCTGAACAGTGGTAGCATTGCCAATGCTAACCTGGCGACTACGCGTTGCTATGGCCCTTGTCGCATTGGTAACCCAAGCCATATGAAGCTTTTTGCCATATTAATCCTAGCAATTATGCTTCGGCGGTGAGATTGCCTGAAGACTTGTTTGTCATTCTGGCATAATCGAAATGGATATACGGGTGAGACTAGTTCCTCTAAGTATCAAGAAAAGAACATGCAGGAATCTCAGATTAATCCAATACACACAACCATAAGATGTTGAAGACAGGGCTTCTCGTCTGTTCAGCCGTATTAAGCCAGTGTCATAGATATAATTGAATAATACCTGAGCTCCTCAGCCCGTGCGACTTTATTAGGAAAATTTACTAAATATGGAATAAGTATAGTTAAGTTAGGCAATTATTCTTAGAATAAAGATAAATATGACAAGCTTTTCGAAATTCAGAAGACAGTCTTTTTGAAATAATAATAATAATGATACGATACTGCAGGGTGTTTTATCTTATAACTACTATCATTTGATTTAATTTGATTTATCTGAGATCCCTAGTTATCAAAGTTATTAACCGGAAACAGAAGTTACTTATCAAACCTCATTCCTAGAGCGCGTCTTTGATGCTCAAATTCTCCATGTTTGGAAGCCCATCACAGTCTCTGCTCAAGAGCCCAATCTCCATATTCATATCTTTAGGAGTCCAACCACTGTCCAAAGCAATTCGAATTTGTCTTCTCCATGTATCTGCGTAGGCATCTTTCCAAACTGTAATAAACCTTTCTGCTCCCTCCCGGGTAGCGAACGATTGGTGACACGCATCCGTGTTTTTGGTAGCAGCCTCCGCATCGCTAGATCTTATTAGATTCCTGTATGGCTGTATGGGCTCAATCATTTGGAATACTTACTGCCAGTTCGTGAATACCTCGGTGCGTCTCCCCCCGGCAACGGCGTAGTATTTCGGTTTGCGCGAGACAGGCTTTTCGCCGTCAATCTTCCCGTCGATCACTTCCTCGAAATGGGCGATGCCCTTGGATTGCATCTTCTTTCGAGCCTGCTCGATACTTTCACAGCTTTCATGGTCCGCGTCCCCATAGCCCGTTACCCTTGGGTGGACTTGGCTCCTAAGGGTGTCGTGGATTAGCTTCGCAGATACCGCCGTGCAATCCCACTTCCGTACCATGAATCATATATGGTCGGCGTATCGACACGACCTTTGTAGATTACGTAGACAGACCCGTTTCTGTGACGTTTTGGTGCCATGGCTTGGAATCGTCTTGCGAAATGTGGTTGGTATGATGGTTGATAGGGAAGTGCGGAATTTG
Source organism: Aspergillus neotritici (assembly GCA_023619815.1). Classification (NCBI taxonomy): domain Eukaryota; kingdom Fungi; phylum Ascomycota; class Eurotiomycetes; order Eurotiales; family Aspergillaceae; genus Aspergillus; species Aspergillus neotritici. The sequence goes on along the minus strand of JALZYL010000054.1, from coordinate 63,271 downwards.
GTTTATTATATACAAGACACTCCAGCCTTGCCAACGTTGAGCGGGGCTCAAATGCACGGAAAGAGGAGGTCCTGTCATGCGGAACACCTAAATATATATACATGGCAAGACAACGAAACGGCGCCACATATCGTGCCAACACATCTACGCACGTCGGGCACGGTGTGCTTGGGTCATGGTGGCCGGCTCGGTAGGGATTTACTATATCCTGCAGGACCAATTCTGCCGGTGCGCTCCTCTTGCTGCAACCAGGTTGGCCTGTCTGGTACAGTTTCAGTTAATACGAGAAAGTAATAAAATACGTTAAGAAGGTGGAGCTGGTCTAATTGAATTCGTTGGTTTTCATGGAGCAAGCCAAAAGTGAGTTTCTCGTACCGGCCCAGTATCTAGTCTTCATCCCACATACACTTTAGAAGATCTAGAACTGGAAACTATTCTAATCATAATAATAATATCTTCAAGCAGACTTCTGCAAATATAAACCGCTGTATCCTACCCGCTCATTGGTCAAGTTGACTGAAGATCCCAAATCCACGTTGCCATCCCCCTCTGGGACAAGTCTCCACTGATCCCCTAGCTCCACAAACAAGGCCCCCACAATCAGCGCAATTGCCCGTGGTCCAAACTCACTCTGTGCAGGACATATGAATGGTTTGACTCCGAACGGGCGAAAAGCGGACCGTTGTTGAGCCGTCAGTCGCGTCCATCGTTCCGGATTGAATTCAGTCGCAGTTGTGCCCCATGCAGATGTTGCATGGTGGGAGGCTTCTACATCAAAGGCAAACACCTCCTTTCCGCTGTTTCCAGCATCGTCAGACGCACGGTAAATTCTCCTGGTCGGTGGGTATAAGCGCAATGCCTCGTGAACCAGCATGCTCGCCGAGACACCGCGGTAGTCTCTGCGTTCGAACTCCGACTTGGTTGGCTGGCGGGAAAACGCAGCCAGCATTTCCCGCCAGTGGGGATGGTGAAGACCCGTCTTGAATCCGACTTGGAGGAAGACCCGGAGGGAAATCCTCCACATGGTTTCAAACCCGGGGAGGAGCAAATTGAGAGGGTTTCTCTCCCCGTGCAGACGGTCTACCTTGGGGAAGATCGCGGTGATCGATTTCTGGAGGCGGATGTTTTTCTCAAACGGCTGTACGTTTGGGGGATCCTTCGATTGCATCCATGCTTTATTGATTTCGCAGGCCAATTCCACGAGACGCTCGTCGGGAGCATACATGGCTTCCTCTTCCCTCGCGAATAACACGCGGAGTACGACTCTCAGGGTCAGGATTTGAACAAGGTGGACCAAGAGGACACCGGATGCAGAGGATGCATGCTTGTTAAGCGTGTGACGTGCAGCAGCAACGGTCACATATGAGAGTTGCTCCCAATCCTCAGCGCCCAACCTCAAAAGGTCCCTTGCGTCTCGGACAAAGCGCCCCACGTCGGTCTGGTTGTCATTTGTAAAAGCGTTGCTGATGCCGAATACCGCCCGCAACCTTTGGTTTGCCAGTGCTCGACCGCGGAGAGTGTTGGATTTCTTGAAGCTTTCCGTTTCAATGACGAGGCAAGACGCCTTTCCTTCCGAGCGCGCAGCGCCTACAGGGACGTTTGAGTCACGCCAGGGAGAGAATTGGCAACCGAATTTTATATAGAAGCGCAAGAAGATCCCGACGAGAACAATCCACACAGTCACATACATTCCCACTGTTACAATTGAATTATAAAATAGATGGGGTTTATCGATGAAATGGGGTTCAAGGCTTGGTGACGGCACTTGTCCCGAACTGTTTATGTTCTTATAGTAATGCGGACTGGTATGAACTATATTCTGCCAATCACATCGTAGTCTCTATTGTTACTTTATTATACGATAGGGTTGTTGTAGTTATCATCGTGGGACGTGTGTCGCTATACCAGTCGCCGGCATTGAGGACTTCTTGCATTGTGGACCTCTTGCATTGTAGGCCTCCCGCATGGTAGGCTTCCCACATTGTACCCCCGCATTTTACTGTAGGCCTCCTGCATACTCGGGATTATTGGACCTGCCCGGAAACTGTAGGCCTCCCGCATTGTCGATCTCGTTCCAGTCCCGCTATGTCTACAGTCCTGGGTACCGGAAAATCGGTAGTTTTCAAAAGTCATTCTCACATAGATATTACTGAAAGGATAAGGTTCTTATGATTGAAAGAACTAAGTGTCAAACTACAATACAGAGACACCGACCACCGACTGGACGGTCAGGTGCAGCTAGGTGGTCCGCTCCCAGCAGAATTTCTATGATCACAGAGGTCCTGTCCTTCATTGGAAACCAATTGCTATAGCCGGTAATTCACTATGTTAGGTGTTGTAATGTATTTCGAATATGGTTGTATATTCCAGTAAGCTATCCAAGAAACAGCGCGGACGGAAGAATGTGTCACTCCATGATATTTCTCGTGGCCAGTAACGATAGCTACGGATTCCGTAATTCTTACATATACCTAATAATTACGTTGATATGTCCCTCGCGTTAGAACTGTTTCAATAAAAAAAGCCAGAACAAAACCAGACGAACGATAATCAATCCCCAGTACAAAGTGGTAAATCACAACCTAAACAGCCTCGGGAGCACCGTGTTCCCGCCTGAAGTGTCGCACCATGTTATCATGCCGTGTAAAGCCTTCGAAACATTGCGAACAGAAAATCTTCCTTCTGCCTCCTACTAACTTCGGGTGATGCGCTCTAGCATGTTCAAGGACGCTCTTTTGCTCTGCACTCCGGAAAGGACACCAGAGACATAGGACCGGCTTGCAGTGCGTACGCATATGCTTCCTGACAAGGGTCAGTAGATGAGCGATTATCCCTGAGATGAGACCTACCTTAATTCACATTTCAAGGTAAAGCCATCGCGGTCAGTGCATTTTGGGTGTGGACATTGATATGGTGGACTGGTTGTAGAGCGAAAAATGCAGTCATCTGGGGGCATATGTTCTTCAGGAAATCTTGCAATCCCCCTTGATACCGGAAAGGGGAGAGATGGCTGGTTCGTCGAGCTGGGATTCTCATCGGTGTCGTTTTCAGTATCTCCATAGACAGACATATCGAGAGATCGTTCTTCCGAGGGTTGACTCTAAGAAGTCGGGTGCTGAGAAGAAGCGCTCCCAAAGACAATCTTTTGGAGATCCAGAAATTCTTGTTGTGTCAAACCGACTTCTTCCAAGCTGACACCACAGCCATCTTCAAGGTTATATATTTCGCCAAACTCCAGATCTAGGCCTTGGTTGGTTGGTAAGTCAAAGCTTGGAGATTGACCCATGCCACCAGGACCTTGAAGGTCAGACTCCGCCGCCCTGTCAGTCGTGTTCAACACCGGGCTGCGTATTCCATAACCCCCCCAGAGTCGATAAGCGCCATGCTCCACTCGTCTAACAGACATCAATACCGTAATCGATGCAGTATCCCAGGCAGTGTAATAGAGCAGACGAGATAGACTGGGAAATTGTCAGAGGTCAGAAGAAGCGGCAATGTTGACCCTTTTGTATTGATATCAGAGATCTTGTTTTTATATAGAGACGAGTAAGTCAAAGTGCCAGCAGGCACCACCCGAAGGACTTATTCCATTGACTCTGGTATTATCGTGCCACGTTACCAAGTCCATGACATGCTATTGCACTGAAACTCACGTTATTTACGAACCTCAACAACGCTATGGTATTTTCTGCGGAACAGCAGCAGGTTGATCGTCTCAGTGCATGTCATGTTCCTGTTGGTGAGAGCGCACGCAAGCTAGGCGCTAGCAGGGATGCATACAACATGATTGTTGGATGCACACGGCAGCTTACACGTGTCTCCCCATATTAGTTACATGAACCATTTCCGCGCTCCCAAAAGGCAGACAGTTTAGGAATGAGGGTGGTTACGCTTTGGACATTCTTTCGAACACGTAGTGGAGAAGGCTACTCGAGTCACTACCCCTGCGGAGTAAAAACATTGACAAGAGGGACACTCTAGTTGTGACCCTCCTGCATGATAGTCCATTTACCAAAGCGCTAGTTGGCTCGGCATTGTTGGGTAGGAGGCCAGTGTTATGCGGACTCCTTAGGACTGTCCTGGGTCGATCACTCCGCAGATACACCAGAACGTTTACGGACACGAGGTAACTTATTAATACAGACGCCAAATCAGACGTCTTCACTATTTTACGTCCCTTCATTTCCCCTATTTGTTCTATATGAACGATGGTTAGGTATCACGGTTCAGACCCCGACAGATGCCACAGCCTCCCAAACACCAACCGGTGAACCAATCGCCAACACGCCCAGTATGCAAATCAGCCCCCTTGACCTCCCTGGCAAAATTCGCAACAAGTCATACTCTTCTGTGCTGCTGCGGGAGGAACCCATTCGCCCCTTTTGGGCTACATATGACAATAGGCTAGGTTTCAATATTCTCAGCGCCAATCGAAAGGTCAACAAGGAGACCAAAGCGATATTCCACGCACACAACGCTTTTGACTTTACCCTGTACAATCTTTTAGAACTCAATTCTTCGAATTTATAGGATGCGAGGCTGCGAGCTACATCCAGCATGTGTGTATGGACTATCCGGGCTTTCGACGGCCTGATCAACGGCCCGATGACTTGGGCTCGGAGAACGACCTCAGTCCTAATGAGGCTGTCGATGATTATGATATTGACCACGATAGTGATTGTTGGCGACGGGCGGACGACTGAGATTGTTGTTTTTCAACTGACGTACTTGTTCTCGATAGTTCAAGGTACAAGAGTACACTAAACGACTACCCTAGACAAGTATATCATACTAGCAGCCCTTTCAACGTAGCAGTGTGCCCCAGACAGCGGACAAAAAGGCCGCGACAGATGGAATCACCTAATAGCCATACAATACTATCAAAGACGACCATACCTCAATTAAAAAGTTCCTATCCGAACTCAAATCTAGTCGAAGTCCTGGTATGGGACTATACAACCAACAATGTCACAGTGAACTGCCTGAAGATGATCCCACATGGCCTGGTTTGAATCAAAACTGCGATAATCTTTCAAGGAAGAAGACTCACACGCCTTGCAATACCACATATGTCCATGTGTACGCGACCTCGCTAACATGACAGGCTCGGATGTGCTCGGTGACTTGTTGCAAATCCCCGACGTGTTGCGGGTGTTGTGTGCATGGCATGACAGTCATTTTCCCTTTCTGTGGATTCTATCAGTCTACTTCACTCGTTGCGGGAAAGGGTTATAGCCTGATGAAAACACCGAGATACCACGTGTAAACTGATAAGCTCTACAGTAAATGACACGGAGACGGGTGAATAGGGCCCAGTAGACCGCTTGGGTGGTCCCTTGGGTACATATGGCGAGAGGTCGTGGAGGGTGGTGGGTAGGGTTACGTCGTTGTTCCAGCTGCGGGTCAGCAAGGACAAGGAAATTTGACTCAGGATCCCTTGCGGGTCTATCAAAAACGTCATTTCTCGCAATTTGGTCTGTGTGTAGTGGTCTATTTCTTGTTGCAGTGACGGGGTATTGAGGCACAAAGAATCATTAACCAGACTGACTATCCTAACCAATACTAACAATTCAGTAAAAGGTCCTCCTATGTCCGCCCTGCTCGCCCACCATGAGCTGCCATGCCCCAGCGAAGTCCGACGCAACATAAGCCCCTATCCGACTGTCGTGTGCATGATTGCAGCACTCAGATGTTCACTCCTCCGTCGCTGTCACTTGAATAATATGCACTGTCGGGCGCTGGACTATCCTGACTAGAGGAGGGCGAGACGGTGACCTCTGTCTCAGAGGAAAGATCGGCGTCCCTGGTGTGCTTCCTCGGCGGAATGTGCTCTTGCAGCAGCTCAGCAAGCGACATCGACGCCATTGCAGCCTCCATTTGTTTGATCTCATAAATTGTGGAGGTTTCCGCGTGCGTCGAATCGAAGTCGTCCCTGCGCCTGCCGGCACGCGAGGCGATATCGTTATCCAAGTCCGATCGCACGGTGGAAATCATCTTTTCGAGTACTTTATTCTGATGTTCAAACCGAGCGGCGGCGTTCGGCTGCGCTTGCCTAATATCAGGAAGACGCCATCTCAGGTAAATCTTTTGATGTGATGGCGGGCGCGCATATCCACCTGGATGATTCGAAATATATTGGTAGCAGAGGTAACACGCAGGCTTGCTACACCCAATATATTTGTCCGTGTTATTTAGGAAATCACCACCAGTCTTTTCAAAATGATCAAATAGCAGGAGCTCGGCATGCACGATAGTCTTGATCCCGCCATACTCATGGGCGAGGCGCCGGTTCAAGTCATCCGCGGTATAGATAGATCCCAAACGAGCAATGAACCTGTCTTTATCGGCACGGTCATGAAACATGCGCCCAGCAATTCCCTCCACGTTGCATTTGCGGGGAACTAGAGGGATGGCGCGCTCGTTGGATGCTTCGACCGTTCTCGCCGTCAGTCCACGCGCAAATTCCGTTCTTAGCACAACAGTCGATTCCACCAGTCGCTTGCACATCACTACGTGCTTTCCGAGTTTTCCAAGAAGCTTGTACAGATGCTCGAATTTCTCGGTCTGTGAGGGCTCTCCACCCAGATTCCGGAGTACTTCGAAAGTTCCTCGTGATTCGTAGGATTTCATGGCCAGTAATTCCATATCTTGCTCCTGGAGTTGGACTTGATCTTTATACAGATGACTGGCCAGCCATTCTCTGAAATTGACGACCTCCGGGATGCCTTGAAATTCCAGGCTTGTCAGATGTATTCAATAGACAATCATAGAAGAACAAAAAAAAAAGCATTTTGAGACAAGACAAACCTCGAAATTTAGGGTCCCGAGCCAGCATAGGGACTACATCAGGAGCAACCAGGCTCACTATCTCATGATAGTATGAAAAAATCCGGGAGGAGTTGAAGCGCAGGGTCAACCGGGCCAAGAAGCCCAGCGCTGATGCCCCGTCCTTGTTGCTCAAATTTGCGCTTTTCTTATCGACCAGCCAACTGATGATCTTCAACACCGGTTCCAAAAATTCCATAACCGCGTGTTCAACGCCCTTGTTCGCCGCGAGCCAAAGCACTATCTTCTCGGGATCCTTTTCCAAAGCGGCAGCGGTCACATAAGCCGGTCCCTTTTTGTATGCACAGATGTATGCGATGGCATCGACAAAGGATCGTTGGCTTTGTATGGGACTGAACCCCTCGCCATGCGGCGGTATAGTGTCGGGCTTGATGCGATCACCTCGTGTTGGTCCTAACGTATTCAACAGGGACAGAGGCTCGTACAGTAGCCTCGATCGGCGGTGGTTCAGCATCCGATCGTCTGCGGAATTATCGTACATTTTTCTTTCTGTCCGAGAAATACGAAGGCTTGAATATCCGATGGGCGTTTTGCGGGGATGAGAGAACTCAGAGATTGTAAAATCGAAGTGTTTATGCGAGGGTTGTTGACCTTAGAAGGGAGTTGTTCAATCTTTCGGATTGAACTCGTCCCCATTTATAATGCTTGCGTTCTTCTTTCGACTACACGAAGGCTCGCGCCGTTTCTCATCAGCCCCGGATAATCTGTTCAAGTTGAAGGTACCTCTGCGTTCAACCGTCTGCGCCCATTCGCTGAAATGGTATGGATTGCATCATGCGAGGACGGTCGGGCCTCCGTGTTGACTAGACAAGCTGTTCGGGACCGTCCCCGCCAAGTAGTGACGTGACTAGGGCCAATCGACGAGAGGTCTCCAGCATCATTTTGGGCCACTCCCCATGCTTCTAGATTCCACATGTACTGTTTGCTTTCCCGATGGCACAGGAGATGATGTGTTGCGAGGCGCCTTATCTCGATGTCGGAGGCCCCCCAGGGAGGGACTTGGAAGGGAAGAAGATTACATGGCAAGGTTATCGGCTATTGGTAGGTAGTTGAAGCCTAGCCTCGTGAATGTGGCATGAAGCCTTCAGGATCGAGGCACTTGCAGCGGCCAGGCAGGGATCCTCTGGCGAAAATCGTGATGGTTCCTTCATATGTGTTAGCAGTTGATAGGAAGAAGAAGACCTCTTGCATGAATCATTAATATCCTACAGGTAGGAGCCTGGGGTGTTCCTACCAATGATCTCGGAATTGGGCATTCTGTGGTCAGCGCTCCGCGTGGGCGATATAAACGTACCGACAACTATCGAATACTGGGTGGCTAGGCCGGCGGATCCTCTGACACCCCTTCTTCCTATCTACTCGTTATTCTATGTGTATCTGTTACATTGTCCTTGATTTATCTCGCAATGGACTCGCTGGAAATCGAAAAACTGACCTTGGCCCCAGAAGACGAGACCCGGAGGCGACTGCAGGCGAGAGCATATCAGCTCGAAATGCTCCATGCAAGCATCCAGCAAAACACCATTGTCGTTGTGAGTCCATAGAATACATTTCATTAAGATGGACGGTTGATGCTAACCAACCAAGATGGGCACAGGAACAGGCAAGACCCAAATGTATGGCATCCTCTCTCCACAGACCTTGGATAATTTCAAGGACTAATCGGAATATCAGCGCTATCCTGCGAATTATGGAGGAATTGGATACCGGAGACCAGAATAAGGTAGTGTATTAGTCGTCGTCTATTTTAGTCTTGCGTCGGCTCATGTTTTGCAGCTGGTCTGGTTTCTGTGCCCAACAGTCGCCCTATGCGAACAGCAAGAGGCAGCCATCCATTGCAACATCCCGTTTGTCCGAGTCCGATCATTGACTAGCAAAGATAATGTCGATCACTGGGGCGATGGGAAGCTCTGGGACGCTGCCCTAGCCGGGGTTCGTGTGGTGGTCTCAACATATCAAATTCTATATGATTCGTTGGCACACGGTTTTGTCCAATTCAGCCGTTTGTCACTCTTGATCTTTGACGAAGGTGAGTTGATGTCCCCCTGTCTTCCATTGAGATATTTCCTGGTCATCTGTTAACCACGGCCAGCTCACCACTGTCACAAGAAGAGCGCGGCAAACAAAATCATGAGTGGGTTTTACTATCGCGAGAAGCAAAAATCCTCGAGCCAGTTGCCGAGGATCCTGGGTCTATCGGCCTCCCCTGTCTATTCAAACCCATCCACCCTAGAGTATGTACTCGACCCACACTATCGCCGTGCTTCCTAGTATATCCTGCCGCTCTGTCAAGACAGGTCAACCTCATCGACCACAGACCTGGGGCGGGTCGGCTATACAATACCAACGAAAAATTGCTAATCTACTTGCATCTTCAGGGACTTGGAGAGCAATCTGAACAGCGTGTGTAAAACACCGCACCGGTTCTACAAGGAACTCATGGATTTTACAAATCGACCCGATATACAGATCCGCCTGTATCCAGAAGAGAGCCCCGAAGGTGATGGCCCGTTTCTGCTCCGGAAACTGCAGAATCTCATTGACAGGCGGCCTCACGCGAAGCACTTGTACCAGTTTGTGAGGACGACGGAATCTGTTTACCACGCGCTGGGGATGTGGTCCGCCACAAACTTCATGCATATGGCCATCGCAAATTTTAAACGACGTGCACGAGAGAATGCGGAGAAGGACTGGTCCTTGCGAAGCCGTACGAATCTCACCATGGAGACAATTTGCCAGATCAGCTCTCTGGATACGTTGGGCCCACCCACCGGACGCAATGATATTTCTTCGAAATGTCGATACCTCATCGATGTCTTACTGGAATTGTATGGTGATGGATTCTCAGGGCTTATATTCGTGGACCAGAGAGCCATGGTGATAGCGTTGAAGGCGCTGCTCAATTGCCACCCACGCACCAAGGATCAGTTTCGCTGCGGGACCTTTGTTGGAATGTCCCAATTCCGAAGCAACCTTGAGTTAGGGGACCTACACGATTCCCAAACCCAAGTAGAGACCCTAAAGAAGTTTCGCAATGGGCAACTCAATGTCATCGTAACCACCGACGCACTCGAGGAGGGAATCGACATCCCAGCGTGCAACGCGGTGATATGCTTTGACAAGCCACCGAATTTGAAATCCTTTATACAGAGAAGGGGGAGGGCTCGAAAAGGAAAATCTGGCTTTTTTATTCTCGTGGAAAATGACAAGGCTATGAAGGGTCAGGAAAAGATAATGGCCCAAGAGAGCTTGCTTGTCAAGGAATACCAGGATGACCAGCGGACGGTCCAAGAGATACGGAATGCTGATGGCGATGTCTTGTCGTTTGAAATAGAGAGCACAGGGTGAGCTGAGCACTCATATCACAATCATCTTTTTTGACTGAAGCTAATTTCCGCAGCGCTCGACTTACCATGCATGATGCCGTGAGTCGGCTGTATCACTTCTGTTCGAGGTTGACCAATCAATCGTTCGTCACCAACGCGCCCCTGTTCAACTACGAAGCGAACACACTGGGAAGCATCAAGGCAACAGTCTTATTGCCAAGCAATCTAGAACCAAGCCTTCATAGGATCTCCGGTTCCTCGTGGTGGTCGTCAAAGAAGAACGCGATCGCGGATGCCGCACTGCAAGCATACAAGGCCCTTTTCCATGCGGGCCTTGTGAATCAGCGTCTCTTGCCCATACGACCAAGTGATATCCTGGACCAGGAGTACTTTCGTAAGAGTATCTACAATGTCCCGCCTCAAACCATTCCCTGGGATGAGATTGCTCGCATGTGGGACCTTAAGAAGGGCCTATATTCACACAAGTTAAATGTGACGCAGCCTGGAGAAGAAAGCACCGAATTGATTGTGATCATCCCGTGGCGGATTGGGTCGACGATCAATTTTCCATTGTACAGTGACCATAAATACACTGTCGACGTTTCCCTATCCCCTGGGGTTCCTGTTGATGTTAAGGATATCCCACTTTTCCGACGAGTTACGAGTTTGATATTAAACTCCGTTTGTGGTAAATCCCAGCCTCCCACGGACACAGACTATGTCTTTCTTCTTGTTCCAGATATGGTGCCTCGTGAGATTAGCACATTCCTCGAGAATTCCTCAGGCTCTGTCAGCTTGTCAGAAGTCCTCAGTCATCGGTCATGGTCAGCTGGCCCCGGATTGATCCGAAAAAGATCAATGGCAGGTAGACCTCGTGTCGTCAAATCATGGCCAGTGAAAGAAGGATCTGCTACTGGAGACTGCGTCGATATCCAACCCAGGGATCTACACATAGAATGTCTCCCCAGGCGTCGGAACTTTGTTCAGCCGTTTCTCAAAAAGGGGGAGCAAGCATCTCCCTCAAGTGATACGAGTTTCCACGCAAATTGTGGGGGGCTGGACCTTGATTCCTACACTCTGGACAGGCTGCCATGGCCGTACGTACAGACAGCCCTGTACATTCCCAGCATAATTTACGAGATAGAAGTCCATTTAACAGCCGAGCGACTGCAGCAACAGCTCCTGTCGGATATCCCCTTCCACAATTTAGGTCTGCTGGCTACCGCAATCCGGCCCTCCAGCAATGTAAACCCACGCTGGTTCCAGTATCTCGCCTTTGTTGGAGATACAATCGCCAAATTCTTCATCAGCAAGCAACTCTTCCTGCATCACTGCGGTTGGCACGAGGGCCTTCTCTCATGTCTAAAGCAAGTCGTCACATCCGATCGTGGGCTGGCGCGGGCCGCGATGGAATGCAATCTTGGCGAATACCTCGTCACCATCCAGCTGAACGGCAAGAATTGGAAGGCGCCCATACTCTCTAATATTTCGTCTTCTACCCCCCCGCCCATGGGACGAAAGGTCGGGATGTCTACACTGAGTAGCAGTGTCAAGGCCATAATCGGCGCGACATATGTCGATAGTGGCATTGGTAATGCCGCTACATGCGCAGCTAAGATCATCCCGCCGTTCAAATCGTGGCATGCATCGTCTCTGTACGACGGGAGCTACATGCACACACGGCCGGTATATAAGGAGCCTCAAGTCTTTGGCCACGGAGAAGTTGAAAACTTGCTTGGCTACAAATTTGAAGACCGGAGTCTTCTTCTCGAGGCATTGACCCACCCCTCCTGCTCGGGAACGGGTCGAACAACCTCGTACCGACGGCTGGCATTTATGGGCGCGGGCGTCCTCGATATGGTGGTCTTGGACTATATGCACCGTCAGAATGATCAGAGGTCTGCAGAAAGATGTCACATTCTCAAATCAGCAGTCACAAACAACATGTTTCTGAGCTTCGTGTGTTCAGACTTCCACCACGATATTGAATGTGACGATGTGGATGCAACAGATCGCAAAGGCATCCGCACCATCAAGGTGACCCGCCGCATGCATTTGTGGAATTATCTACGAGCAAACAATCAGCAACTGCTTGAAAAGCTCCATGACACGTCACAGGCATCCTATGAAACCCGTCTGCGTATCAAGTATGGCCTAATCTGGGAGAAGGTATACCCGTGGAAGGACTTGCAGGCGCTGGATTATCCACCAGTGCTATCCGACATTGTCCAAAGCATCTTCGGTGCAGTCTTCATAGACTCTGGTGCCGAGCTTCAGCACTGTCATCATCTGGCGCAGAAAATTGGGATCCTCCCATTGTTGGGCCGCCTGATCCGCGATGGAGTCTTGACTGGTCACCCTGGGAGCTGTTCCCAGACTCTGGCAGATAATCGACGACAAGTAAAGAGGTAATAGGGCATTTGGTTCTGCAATACTATTTTGATAGTACATAGACGAGGCATTGAATGAGTTTTAGCATCTGCTGTGTACACCCCAGGATCTATCCTAACTTGTAATTGACACCCATGTAAACACGGCGTCTTGCATAAACCCATGAGATATAGGACTACCTGAACGACCACTATACCGCTCGGCCAAAAGGGTATCATAGACCAATTCCGCGGAATTGGTCATGAATAGTGGCTTATATATCACACCCAAATCTGTCCCATGGGCAGCAATAATAACGATACCCCGTCGAAGATCCCTCCTTTGAAGATTGCTATACCATTTTGATCGCCGCAGATCCCCATGACCCATCTCTGTTTCTACGCCTCTCTTGCTTCGAACACTCGAGTGATATAGCATTAGTGTAGTGAGAGTAGTGTTCAGAGTAATTAAAAAAATGATATGACTTTAAATATTGACTCAAGAAGTATGTATAAGCATTCACAAACCAATTTAGTCACAACCTGCAACCATGTTGGCACATAGGGTTTCTGCCTCAGGCGAAAAAGCTAGACCCGATTCGGAGCCCGACAGTCGTCTCCAAATCATCTACTGCCTTTGTGGTAATGAAGGCAATTCTCTTTACACTCTTCTTGTCTTCGGTTTTCTATTAAATATGTAATTTCTGAAATACTGGCAGACTTAGATGTTCTGAACAGTAACATGTCTACTGCCGTAACATGTCTACTGCCAATATCATTGCATCCTGCAAGCAAACACGGTTTCATCTTTTAGATGACAGGCCTTCTGGCGAGGTACCTCCCCCCTCTCCCCTCCTTCTCTGGGATTTAGAGTATCCGACTAAATACCGACAAACCATACAGATAGATGTGGAAGGACTTGACATCATTGTCAAGTCTGCGCCGGACACTGATGATGGGTCGAAGGCGAAACCCAGAAGGAACGCAAAAGCCAAGGCGAAAGGGAAAGAGCTTATAACGGATGCTCATCTACGCTTGAAGGCGGGTATTCATTATGGTTTGATTGGACGTAATGGAACTGGAAAGTCTAGTATGGGGCGCCGTGGAGAGTTTTCAGCCAATGCTGACCATTCCAGCACTCCTGAAAGCGATGGCCGAGAAACTTATCCCGGGGATACCTCATGCGACTCGCATCGCTATTCTGCAGCAGTCCGACAATCAACTTGATGAAGGTGCCTTTCGGGATACTGACTTTGAAAGGGAAACATTTGAGGGACCTGAAGGTAAAACGGTTTTGGAGCATGTGATGAGCGGAGACAGGTCGAGAAATGATATACTTCGTAGGGCGAATTGTAGGTGTTGCTATCTCTTGTTGCGGTGCCTACATACTAATGAGTGTGCGACAGTCCTGTTAAAGAGCTTCGAGGCAGATGAGCCACTAGAGCCTGTCTGCGCAATCCGTAAGATTCGTCATGATCAGCTCAAGAATCAACTCTTCCTCGCTCAGAAAAATGCAAGCCTAAAGAGCGGGTCACGGGGGTTTCAAGCTCGGAAGGATTTGAAATCAGTAGAAGCTAAGATTCAAGCTTCCTTGAGCCAGTAAGTCATCTGTCATAATCTCTCATACGCAGTGATACTGAAGCACTTCAGACTGGAACAGCCAAAAGAGGACATTGATGCGGAGACAGTGCAGTTGGATACACAAGACGCAATCGAGACCTTGCAGAGCCTCCAGTCCCAGATCGACGCGGTAAGTGTTAGTACTGTAGTGATTTAACCATGCTTATACATCTTCTAGATGAAGCTCTTTGATGTGGAGCAGCAGGCTCGTCAAACCCTCATTGGATTGGGCTTTCGGGAAATAGACTTCACCAAGCCGTTCTCTACCCTATCGGGCGGTTGGCGCATGCGCTGCACTCTAGCAAGCATCCTTATCCAAGATCCAGATATCATGATTCTTGATGAACCGACGAACTTCCTGGACCTTCTGGGGGTCGTCTGGCTGGAGAAATACCTTCAACAGTTACGAGAGTCATCTGAAACGACTATAGTCCTTGTTTCTCATGACCGAGATTTTGTGAATGCTGTTTGCGAGGAAATCGTCATCCTAAGGGATCAGAAGCTCTCCTACTTCCGAGGCAACCTGTCTGCATTCGAAAAAGACTTTGAAGCGCAGAAGCTGTACTGGGGCCGGATGAAGGAAGCACAGGAGCAGAAGGTAGCTCATATGGAAGCAACTATTCGTGAGACAATGAAGATCGGGAAAAAAACCAACGACGACAGCAAGCTGCGGATGGCGAAATCTCGCCAAAGAAAGATCGATGAGAGAATAGGCGTACAAGTGAGCGCGACCGGTGGCAAATTCAAATTGAACCGAGACCTCGTAGGATGGCACTCAAACAAGCGAGCGGAAATCGAGGTTCCAACCGACGAAAAGGGCTCATTGCTGATGATTCCCGATGCCACCGAGCTCCGGTTTCCCGGGCCCCTGGCCTCTTTGGAAGGAGTCAGCTACCGGTACAAAACCCATGCGACCTCTACTTTGGACGATATCAATCTTGTGGTTCACATGGGCGATCGTATTGGCATCATGGGTCTAAATGGGTCTGGTAAAACAACGCTAATGCGGCTTTTAGCCGGAGAAATGCTGCCATCCAAGGGAACGGCGACGACTCATCCAAGACTGAAAATTGGATACTACTCGCAGCACATGGTTGATGAGCTTCAAGAACGAGGGCGATCTGAGCCCGATTCAACCGCATTGACATTAATGACGGACGAGACAGAGGGGAAATTTAGTGAGGGGGATCTGCGGGGTTTATTATCAGCATTGGGTCTCCAAGGACGGACAGCATCTGATGTCCCAATCTCCAAGCTTTCCGGTGGTCAGTTGGTGAGTAGTACTAGATATCCGAATTCTTGACTGTCAAAGCTGAATATATCCTGCGCCAGGTGCGACTGGCCCTCGCACGAATTGTTTGGAGCTCGCCACAGCTTCTCATCCTAGACGAAATCAGCACCCATTTGGATTTCCACACAGTCACAGCTCTAGCATCCGCACTGTCGTCCTTCAATGGTGCAATCTTATTAGTTTCCCATGATCGGTTCCTTACTCGGTCTGTCGTCGAAGGGAAACGAGATATCGACCATAAGATGGACGATGATTTCGAGGGTATTAATGAGGAATCCGAGAAGACCCAGAACAGGAGGCGAGCTGTGTATGTCATGAAGGCGGGACGACTCCACGAGCAACATAATGGCGTGGAACAGTTTGAAGAGTGTCTGGTGAAGAGGATCCAGAAGATGCCGTCGACATTTGACAAGAGGTGAATCGGATGATAATACAATATGAAGTTGTCGCAATATAAAAGGGTACGCACGAAGCCCAAAAGTGTGTAGATATCTTTTGTGGCCGAGTGGTATTCTTTTCCACAGAAATCATGTTGACTCGCACCCCGTAACCTCAGGCTGACCCTAGTAACGAAAACGAAGGATTTTGTGATATAATTAGGGCAAAGAATGGTGTGAGTGCATCGAACACTTATTTAGAGAACATGGGTCACCTCACCACGACAATCAATGCACGTGACTGCAGCTGACCCAGATCATGTGATACGCGGCCTGAATCCTGCGGCACCCACAGCAAATCAATCGATCGCAAGTAATCGAATCCCCACACTGACGCCCAGGTGTACCTCAGATGGGTATCTATCGCGCCAAGGACAGGGCCAGGTGGACCAATGATCTTGGGTGGATAGCAGTCCATGACCCAACCCTCCACCAGGAAACGGAGACAAGCGGTCCCAGGCGCCAGCCATAAGGTAGATGCCAGGAGAATAGCGCCTCAACGTGGATTCACATGGCAAAGTGCCCGGCCTCCTGCAGATGTCTGTTGCACGCTGCGCTGGGATGTCTGTCAGTCGCGTGCTTCGCCTGAGAATGGTGCTAATCTGCAGCAAGCAGACTCGGTGTAGATCCTCATCTCCCGTATCGTGAGCGGATAGAGCCGATATCACCAGCGATAGGACTCGATGGAACTGCGCTACTACTATACTTTGACGAGAGAAGAAGACTATATTGCCAGAATGCAGCAGCATCAGCACATGATGAGGGGTTGAAGGGGAGCAAAAGATATACCCGTCAGATCGTCCCGAAGCCGCCATTCTGATACGTCGATACACCAAGGACATGCACTCGTCGCTGCGATGGTGCACTGCATAGCATTCTCAACCCGCTTTTCTTGGGGACGTGCGCGGTGTTTCTCTCCCTCCAACGCTTAATATGGGTTATCTCGGGCTATACAGCAACCCCGCCGGAATTCAAGCACCTTATCTGCGTGACCCCGATGCGCCAATGATGGGCACTGTGTGCTATCCCACCTGTAGGTCGTATGTGGCTGGAGTATATAAAGACAAGGTTAGGGACGAACGAGCCCGTCGGGTCCGAGTGAGACACCCCCTTCGATGCGGCACTCACAATGGCATCGTATCTTATCACGGATGACTCCAGCGCCGAAATGGGCAAGACTGCGCCCGAGACACACTGGAGAGTGCTAGAACGTGACTATGGCGCCGAATCCGACCTGCACCGCAAGCTCTCCACGCGCCACTTGACCATGATCGCGCTGGGCTCGTCGATTGGCATGGGGCTCTGGCTGGGCAGTGGCACGTCCCTGGCCAACGGTGGCCCCGCGGCCATCTTCATCGGCTATCTTCTCAGCGGCACGATGGTCTGGTCGGTGTCGCACTCCATCGGCGAGATGGCCGTCCTCTACCCGTTGCCGTCGGCCTTCGTGCAGTGGTCGTCCATCTTCGTTAGTCCCGCTGTCGGATTTACGATCGGCTGGGCCTACTGGTTCAACTACTGGATTACCATCGCGAACGAGCTGCAGGGCGTGGTGACTGTGCTGGGTTTCTGGACCGACAAAGTGCCGACAGCGGCGTGGATCAGTATCTTCTGGGTGGTGATCATCCTGATCAATATCTGGGCGGTCACCTTTTTCGGCGAGGTCGAGGTGGTGTCGTCCCTGATCAAATTCTCCTGGATCTTCGTCGTCATCATCTCGTTGATCGGTGGGCCTCCCTCCCTTGATGTAGCTGTGCGAGTCTAACATGAGCAGTGGTGTCCGCCGGCGGCGCTCCCCAAGGCGATCCCACCGGATTCCGATACTGGAACGCCGAACCGTTCACCCACGGCTTCAAGGGCTTCCTGTCGGTCCTGCCTACGTGCATCTTTGCCATGTCCGGCTCGGAAAATTGCGCGCTGGTGGCGACGGAGACGAAAAACCCGCGCAAGGCGGTCCCCCGCGCGGTCGGGTCGATCTGGCTGCGCCTGTCCCTGTTCTACATTGTTGGATCGCTGATGATCACCATCACGGTCGATCCTCACGACGCGAACCTGTTTGGCGGATCGGGGGTGAACGCGTCTCCGTTTGTGATCGCGTACCGTAACGCTGGATTGCAGCCACTGGCCCATATCATGAACGCCGTCATCTTCATCTCGGTCGTCTCAACGGGGAGCATCCAGGCGTATAGCGGCTCGCGCACTCTGATGGGACTGGCACATCTGCAGATGGCTCCAAAGGTACCTTCTCTCTCTTCCCGATTGCGTCCCTCCACGGTTGGACTGATTTGGTAGATTTTCGCCAAAGCTGATGGCGTCGGCCGCCCCGTCGCCGGACTGACCGCCACGCTGCTGGTGGGCGGCGGCCTGTCCTATCTGAACGTCAGCCAGAAAGGCTCGGACGTCTTCACCTGGTTTTCCAACCTGGTATCGCTGCTGACCCTGTTCGGATGGGGATCGATCTGTCTGTCGCATCTGCGCATGCGGTACGCCTGGAAACTGCAGGGCCGGACGCCCGCCGACCTGCCGTGGAAGTCGTGGACGTACCCGGTTGCGGCGATCTGGGGGCTGTTCTGGTGTATCCTGCTCATCGTCATCGAATTCTACCTCAGTGTGTGGCCGCTGGGGGAGGATCCGACTGCCAAGGGGTTCTTCGCCAACTATGTCAGCGTGGTGGCCGTGCTGGTCATATTCGTCGGCGCGCAGATTTACTACCGTGGACCCTTGTGGATTGATGCTGCCACCATTGATTTGGACCGGCATCGGCGGTTCTATGTCGCCCAGGGGGAATATGAGCGAGAGAAGTCCGGGGTGGGCCAGTATGTGTCGAAGGTGGTGGGCGTGGTGACCAACTAGCACTAGACATGAGTGACTGTAGGTTAGTAGCACTGTTGAATTCATGATTCACCGATCACACCCATAGAGCCATATTGAACTATCACAGTGACGAGTGATCGACATGCCGAGTGACAGACCGAGGCCCGGCGGGGTTAAATGCGGAGGTCGATCTTTGTTTATAGCTTCACCTCCACTCCATCCATCTCCACCTCCGATCGCCTTCTTCACCTCTTCATTACACCACCGCATTGTGTCTCAATAGTGCAGCATGAATTTCGACCTCCCCCCCGCCCTGGTGGCGCATCTCGCGTCCCTGGATGACTTCATCAAGGAGAAGATCCTGCCTCTCCAACATGCCGACGACAACAACCGCTTCTTCGACCACCGTCGCGAGTTCGCGCGCACCGACCTATCCAACGGGGGACTACCAACCACTGAATGGGAACAGCTCCTGTCCCAGGCCCGCCACCTGGCCGACGAGGCGGGCTTCTTCCGGTTCGCCCTCCCCACTGTCTACGGGGGTCAGGGCCATCCGGAGAACAATGTCTGGATGACGGCCACGCGCTTCCACATGGCGTCCCATCCGGTCTACGGGGGCGGCATCGGGCTCGCCAACGACCTGCAGAACGAGCACAGCGTGGTGGGCAACTTCCCGGACGTGCTGATGCTCCACCACTTCGGTTCGGACGAGCAGCGTCGCACCCTCATTCCCCAGCGTCTGCGCGGCGAATTCCGCGCTACCTTTGGCCTCACCGAGCCGGACCACGGCAGCGACGCCACCTTCCTGTCGACCGTGGCGACCCCGACTCCGGACGGGGGCTTTGAGATCACCGGGCGCAAGAAGTGGCAGACCGGCGCGCACCACTGCACCCATCTGATCGTCTTCGCGCGCACGTCGGGCGATCCGGGGTCCGCCCGCGGCATCACGGCCTTCCTCATCCCGCGCGACACGCCGGGCGTCCAGATTGTCAGCTACGAGTGGACCTTCAACATGCCCACGGACCATGCGACCGTGGCACTCGACCGCGTGCGGGTGCCCGCGTCGGCGGTGATCGGGAGTCTGGGACAAGGCCTGGCGATCGCGCAGACGTTCGTCCACGAGAACCGCATCCGCCAGGCGGCCAGCTCGTGCGGTGCGGCCAAGTACTGTCTGGAGCGCAGCATCGAGCGGGCGCAGAGTCGCCAGATCTGGGGGGAGGGTCGTCGGCTCGCGGACCACCAGGCCATCCAGTTTCCGGTTGTTGAGCTGATGACGCAGGTGGAGATGCTGCGACTGCTCATCCTGCAGACCAGTTGGGAAATGGACCGCGTGGTGGCGTCTGGAGTGCGGTCGCCGTGGGTGCAGATTGAGCGGACGCTGAGCGACAAGGTCGCCATGTGCAATTACTGGGCCAACCGACTGTGCTGCCAGGCGGCCGATCGGGCTATTCAGGTATTTCCCTTTTTTCTCCTTGTTACTTTTCTCGGGTTATCCCTTCGTTTCCTTGCTTTTTGTGACATCTCACGCTGACGGCTGACGACAGATCCACGGCGGCGACGGATACTCGCGACACTACCCTTTCGAGCATATCTATCGCCACTTCCGCCGGTATCGTATCACGGAGGGAGCCGAGGAGATCCAGATGCGCAAGGTGGGTGCCTATCTGTTCGGGTTTGGGGGGAAGGGCCGTCCCAGCAAGATGTAGGTACGGTCGGCCATGCAGTGTGCTTTGGGAGTCCATTGGACTGGGTTGGATAGATTGGACTGAATGAATGGCACCATTGAATTGGACTGGAATGAATCAGGCGTTAGGTTATCAATGAAATCATGGTCTTCTTGCGCCCATCCGGCCTCTTCGTATTGTGTCGTAGTTGTCTGGCATCAGGCGCGTTGGGAGACTCGATCGGACATCTTGCCACCCTTCCACGTGGATGCTGTGAGACCAGCCTCTTCTGCGTCTCTTCTCCGTTCTCCCGACGCTCGCTTCATTCTGAATCCAGGTCTTCTCGAACTCGAGGCGTGGTCGCCCTGTCCGAGTCTGCATGCCTATCCAGCGGACCCTCCACCACCAATCAGGCACGCACTGCCCCTCATTCGCTCTTTTTCTGTTATTTTCTGGATTCTATTGCATTGCTATCCTGTGATTGATCCCAACTCGGATATCCTAGGCTATCTCACCCATTAGGCAGTGGGCTCGACAGGGAACGTGGCGCGTTGGGCGATCATCCGTCGGCGAATCATGACGTGGCAAGTGGCATCGATGCTCTCTCTCTGGTCGATTGGACTGTGACTCATTTTCCGACAGCGCTGCATCCTCGAGATACTGGACAGTATGATGTCAGGGCACGAAAATAGCAGAGACAACAGACGGGGGGGGTCCTCTTCCCCGTTTCAGGATGGAGTCAGGCACTTGACAACGTTTCAGATTCACGATATGCCAACCCACCCACCAGCCTGACGAAGCGGAGCCCCTCCTGCCAGGGCGACCTCACAGGAGAATCCCCTCTGGCAGCGAGACTGGATCGATCCGGGAGAGAGGCTGGAGATGCCATCTCTGACTAAGAAGGCCTGGGATCCACTCAAAGAGCGGTCAATGGCCTCATTTTTGGCTCCCGATTGTACCTGTCGTGCCCTCATAGGCTCCTTTCTCCTTCAGGTCGATCTAACGGTGGAGCGTTCGTCTCCCAACCCTCTTGTCGGCTTCTCTGGCAATGCGCCTGGCCTGGACTGGGTTTTCCCTCGGTTCTCGCGACTGACCTGGCAGCGTCATGGCCCCTCGTCGTCCAGCACGTCGGCGATTTCTGCGGCCGCCGGCCAGCATGGCGGGTTTATAAGAGAGCAGCTCCAGGATCCGACCGGACGAGGAAGTGGAACAATCTCCATATTCAACAGTTCAACAGGTTAAACAGTCCTGGTGAATCGACTTGATCCCCCTCCGGTGCTCTTTGATAGAGTCCATCTCCCATCCCCACCCGCTCCTCCGCCCACCGCGATATATCCACCTTATGATCTCCACCCTCCGCTCGTTCCTGGCTCAGCTCTGTCCGTGTCGGAGAATGGAGTGCTCCGCCTCTCGCCAGTCCTCCTCCCGATTCCCCTTCTTCTTCTCCAGTTTGTGGTCGTCGGCGCCCTCGTCGACGCCGCCGCCCGCCCGGACGCAACAGACCGCGTCCACCCAGACGACCACCAAGAGTCCGTTGCTCCCCGCCGTCAATGCCCGTCGTGCGCCCGAGCGCGAGGCGGAGGACCGCGAGACGGTCGGGCAGCGGGCCATGGGGGAGATGGCTGCCCTCGTCGGGCTGGAGAACGTGAAGCGCCAGCTCCAGGGCGTGCAGAGCTGGGTCCAGATCTGCCGTCGCCACGGCCGTGACCCCCGAAACGAGGGTTATAGCATCGCCCTGCAGGGCAATCCGGGCACGGGCAAGACGACCGTCGCCGGGATTTACGCCCGCATGCTGTTCGCAATCGACATCGCCGACACCGAGACCATCCGCCACACGTCGGGCAACGAGCTGATCGCGCTGGGCGTGAAAGGCACGCAGCAACTGCTGCAGAGCATCGTCGACATCGCCCCGGCGGCCCGCACGGCCGGCGCCCTCATCATCGACCACCCCCGTGGTCTGTCGAAGCGGCTGAAGATCCACCGGCAGATCGTGGACGCCATCGCCGACGCCATGGAACGACCCGCCGGCCGCATCGTCGTCATCTTCACTGGCGACCCCGACGACCTGGACTTCTTCTTCAAGGAGCACGTCCGCATCCACCGCCGCATCTGCAGCACCATCACCTTCGAGGACTTCGACCGTCCGGACCTCCAGGCCTTGCTCAGTCGCCGCATCAGCGAGGAGTACCACGACCGCATGCAGATCGAGGGCGGCGTCGACGGGCCCTACCTGCAGGCCGCCGCGCGTCGCCTCGCCCGCGGACGCGGCCGCAAGGGCTTCACCAACGTCTACGCCGTGCGCGAGCTGGTCAAGGTCATCGCCCACCGACAGGTCGAGTGTCTGATGGAGCAGCGCGACAACGGGGTCGACGAGGTCGACTACTTCTTCTTCTCCCGCGAGGATCTCCTGGGCCCCAGCCCGGGCGACGTCAAGGAGCGCAGCCAGTCGTGGGCCCAGCTGCACGCCCTCGTCGGCCAGGACGCCGTCAAGACGTCCATCCGCGAGGTCGTCGACACGGCCGACGAGAACTACTGGCGTGAGACGCGCAATCAGCGTCGTCTGCCCATGCGGCTGCACCGCATCTTTGCGGGACCCGTCGGCACGGGCAAGAAGACGGCTGCGGCGCTGTATGCGCACATCCTGTACGAAATGGGCCTGCTGAGCAGCAACGAAGGTATTTCTTATTCGTCTCCCCTGGTCGATACCGACGATGCTAACCCTCCAGTCACCGTGCATCACCTGTCGTCGCTCCCCCGACCTGCCCCCAATGCTGGTCTCGCGCCCGAAGGACAGGCACTCATCCTGGATATCTCCGGAGACGGCACCCCGGACAGCGCCGTCATCGACCATCTCGCCGCTGAGATGTCCTCGAGCTACGAGAACCGCTGCATCATCCTGCTGGGCGACCAGACCGCTATCGCCGCGCTGCCGGACTCCATCAAGCAGGCGACCCGCTTCGAGCAGCACCTCATCCCCTTCCAGAGCTTCACCCAGAACGAGCTGGAGGAGCTGTTCCAGAACAAGCTGCAGGACCAGGGCGTCGACACCACCCCGGATGCCTTCCAGGCCGCCATCGACATCCTGACCAGCGCCCGCATGCGCAAGGACTTTGACAACGCCCGCGCGGTCGACCGCCTGCTGCTTGTCGCCCACCACCACTACGAGGCGCGCCGTGCCCAGGCACCCCCTGCGGGCGCCACGCTCGACCGTGTCCTCGAGGCGGAGGATTTCGACGCCGGCTCCATCGGCGGCGGGGCGGCCTTGTCCTTCCGCGAGGAACTGCGCCACACCATCGTTCCCGACGAGATCACCTCCGTGCTGAAGCGGTACCATCGCGAGATGAAGACCGCCTGGCTGCAGGGTCAGGACCCGGGCAAACGGGTGCCGTGCACGCTGGTCTTCAAGGGAGGCTGTGGTAAGTAACCGCCATCCATCCCTGTTGGACTCATTGATCGCTGTATACTGACACCACCCAGGGAGCGGCAAGAAGACTGTCGCGCGCCAGCTCGGCACGCTCTACTACAAGATGGGCGTGCTGGACAGCGACGAGTTGATCGACTGCTCCGTCGCCGACCTCATCGCGTCCCACCCCGGCCACTCGTCGCTGCGGACGCGGTCCCAGCTGGAGCTCAGCCGCGGCAAGGTGCTCTTCGTCGACGACGCCCACCGCTTGACCGAGAACGACTCCGCCGTCCAGGCCATGGACGAGCTGGTCTACCTCCTCCCCCGCTACGCAGGCCACACGGTGGTCATCCTGGCGGGCCCGCCCTCCGAGATGGACCACCTGCTCGCCAACCGGCCGCGCCTGTCGGGCCTCTTCCAGGAGGAGATCGTCTTCCGGTGCCCGACGCCCCGCGAGTGTCTCCGTCTGCTCGACCGCTACCTCGACGAGCACATCCCCACGCCGCGCCCGTACCTGATCGACACGCAGGTCCAGAGCCACCGCGAGTTCACCCGCGCCGTCCAGGTCCTGTCCATGTTCCCCTGCTGGAGCAACGCGCGCGACATCAAGCTCCTCGCCCGGTGGATGGTCTCGGCCGCCGTGCGCGACATCCCGCTCGACGGCACCCCCTTGCCTCCTGTGCAGCTGACCGAGGACCAGGCCATGACCTGCATGATCAAACTGTTCAATCTCAAGCGTGACCGGCTGCGCTACAACCAGGACCCCAAGGCCCGGATGCTGCCCCGGATCCTGTCCCAGCCGCGCTGCACCGAGCGCACCGGCGTCCGATTCCCGGTCTGAGTGCGTGACTGTATGAGTATGATCTGGGGTGTTGCATAGTGGATGTTGCATAGTGGACGTTGCATTGTTGGTGGGTTGCATGGGAACTACAGGTGTACATTCATTGTCTCTCTTTTGTTTATTTCCTTTGTTCTACCGGTGCTGGTCACCGGTCATTTGCATGACAAGACTGGTATATTATGGCTATGTGATAATGATGAAATGAACTCTCCATATCCTATTTGATTCTTCCACTCTTTCTCCAATTCTTTACATAATAAGGGAATATGCCAAATACTAACCACTATAGTCGAGAAAACACCCCGTCTGTCCCATCCCCTGCTATCCCCCAATTCTGATCGACCTGCTTCCATTAGCTCTGCACCACGACCATTGCCCAGACAGAACCTACATCTGCAATATGGTCGTACCCCAGTAGCTTCGGAGCCAGCCCGGGATCTCGCCACGCCAGGGCCTCCCCTTCCGGCGTCGGGACCATCTGCATCTTGGCGTCGCGCTGACGCTGCTCCTCGCCGTCGTGTAGATGATAAAGGTACTGCTGCAGGTTTCCCCTCTCAACCACCATCTTAGTGCGCGCCTTGCGGCATTTCTGGAACACGTCGAGCGCATGACGCTTGTGCGCGATGAAAGTGGCAGATGCTTTGGAGATAGAAGGGTCGTTTGGGAGTCGCGAGAGACATTCGCCGAGCACGGCCGCGTCTTCAAAGGCCATTCCGGCTCTGGTCGTGCATTAGTCGCTGCTGGGATCGCTATGGAAACGGCTTACCCCGATGCGAGATATGGCAGTGTCGCGTGCACGGCGTCGCCCACCATCACCCACGAGCCGGATGGATGCGTCCAGTCGAAGTCGCCGAACCGGATACAGAGTCGCCATTTATGCACTGACTGGCACAGTTTCAGCAGTTTCTCGATCCTGCTTCATTAGACCCGGCGTTGACACGGCACAGGAAGGACATACCGTGGATCCCACCCCTCGAACAGCGCACACATCTCCTGCACATTGCCCTCGACTGTCGTGGCGAGCGATTCCTCGGGGATGTCGTCTGGCACGAGAAGCACCATGTTGAACAGCTCCCCGTTGCGGAGCACGTAGTTCACTGTCCGATCAGCACCCTCGCCTTCTGCAGTATCTGGCTCACATACCTGCATGCGCGTCCGGCCCCAGCCAGTAATTCACCTGTGGATTCGTCACGAACGGCTCCAGGTCCGGGTCCTTGCGCATCTCCTCCGTCGACAGCAGCAGTCGGTATGCCAAATCGCCCGTCTTGACCGGGGGATCGCTTCTCCCCAGGAGAGATTCAGTGAGTTTTCCAAACACGCCGTCGGCTCCGACCACCAGGTCGCCGGGCCACCTCCGTCCGTCGGCCGCGACTGCCGTCGAACTCGCCCCGTCGGGACTCACGACGACGTCGATGACCTTCGCATTGCAGATAATCTCGACCCCCAGCTCGACCGCCCGATCAACCAGACATCGCTGCAGATCGGCGCGGTGGAAGTCGCGGTACCAGCACCCCGGGTAGCCCCGCTCGGATTCGGTGAAGTCCAGCGACGAAATCACATTGCCCTTCCAGCCGACGAAGTTGCACACGCTTGGTGCGGTCATGTACGGGGTCAGGGCCTCCTCCAGACCCCAGTGCTGGAGCACGCGCGAGCTGTTCGGGAGGATCTGGATGCCGGCGCCGATCTCTTTGATCTCGTGGGCGACTTCGAGGACTTGTACGGCGTGGCCGGCCAGTGCGCAGCTGATGGCCGTTCCCAGGCCTGCAAGACCGGCTCCGACGATTACGACCTGTTCTCATTAGTTGAGTGCCCGCGGTGGTGGAAGGGAGTGGTTGTACCCGGAGTCGACAGGCTTCATCGCGGACCTCCTGTTGTTTGATATGGATGCGTGGTGCCATGGTGGGTAAGATTGCAGGGTGTGATGAGGAGACCGTCCGATCGAAGCACCTTTATGTCGGTCAGCTTTATCGCTTTATCGATTAGCACCATGCACCGATAGTCCAAAGATGGGGGTGTTTGTCTCCTGCAGGACGGCGGGGATGTCCCTGCAGGCATAAATGATATCTCAGCTGGGGTTCCAAACACCAAGTACTCCAACAATAATCGCATTTTCATACGTTCACAATGTCTAGAGTATGTCACTAATCCAGTTGACTCTCCCTCACTGACCATGTAGTTTTCCCTCCAAGGAAGAACGGCCCTCGTTACCGGCGGCGCCCGGGGATGCGGTCTCGCCTTTGCGCAAGGACTGGCCGAAGCCGGCGCCAACGTGGCCATCTTCGACGTGGTCGAGCCGGAAGCCCAGTTCCACGCCATTGAAAAGACGTGTGGTGTGCGGACCGCCTATTACAAGTAAGTGATGTGCATGGCGTGCAGACGGGCCGTGGCTAATCGCACAGGGTGGACGTCTCCTCCGAATCCTCTCTCGTCGCTGGGTTCCAGCAGTTCCAGGCCGACTTCAACAATGCCCTCGATATCTGCGTGCCATGTGCGGGTATCAATCGCCACCTGCCCTTCTTGGAGTTTACCTACGAGGCGCATCAGAGCTTGCTGTCCGTCAATGTCGTAGGTCTGTACTTCACGGCCCAGTTGGCCGCGCGGCAGATGATCGCCAATGGCACGAAACACGGCAGCATTGTGCTGGTCGCCAGCATGGCGAGCCACATTGCCGTGCGCAGCCAGCTGTGCAGTGCATACTGCGGTTCTAAAGCGGCCGTACGAGGCATGTGTCCTGCCATCGCGAAGGAACTGGCCGAATATGTGAGCGGCCCTCCTCTCATGCGCCCGGTTTGTCTGCTAATCTGGTAGAATATCCGCGTCAATTCCATCTCCCCCGGCTACGTGCGCACCGAGATGACCGCTTCCGTAGGTGACCGGCTCCCCCGCTCCACTTCTGCGCTGACGAACCAGTTTCCCCATCTCCTGGAGGGATGGAAATCCGAGACGATGAACGGCCGGATTGCCGAGCCGGAGGATATCATGGGGGCGTGCGTCTTCCTGGCCAGTGACGCCAGCGCGTACATGACGGGGCAGGATATCGTCGTGGATGGGGGTGTCACTCGGTGGTAGATAGGATCGACAGACTTAATAAACAGGATTGATTGCTCAAAAGTGGGGGTGACCCCATCCTGTGAGGGGATCGTGTCCTATCTCCGCATCGCATTCCGCAGATTCACTTATATTCCATCCTTAAGCAGTCCCCATGAAGCGGAAATTGGAAACCGTAGAGCTGAACGAATCGATCATGGCCCCTGGTGCGGATCACGAAGGGTTCGTCGACGACGGCGCGGTCGATGCGTCCACCACGGTGGTCATTGCCGGTGCTGGACCGTCTGGGTTAATGCTGGCGTGCGTCATCTTTCTGTCCTGGCCTTTTTTCTAGACTAATGGCACCAGATGCAATCTTGTGCGCTTCGGGATTGACGTGATCATCCTCGATGACCGTCCCGATAAGACTTCCACTGGAAAGGCCGACGGCATCCAGCCCAAGACGATCGAGACGTTGAAGCAATTGCGCCTCGCAGATCCGTTGCTGAAGAATGCGGCGCGAGTGTATGATATTTCCTTTTGGGTATGTGCACCATTCCTGGTGTGCGACAGAAGCTGACAGACTAGGAATCCGCCCCCGATCAACCCCTGCGACGAACAGGCCGTCAAACCCATTATCCGGACCACCTCGTCGGCGCATCCGACCCTTATATCCTATTGGCGCACCAGGGCATGCTGGAGGACGTGTTTATCGACGATATCGAGTCGCGCGGGGTGTCTGTCCTTCGCAACAGCCCATTCGTCTCGTGCACCCGGATATCTGGTGGTCACGGCCTGATCGTGTCCTACGATGACCTCGCCAGCAAGACAACCAAGAAGATCCGGACAGACTACCTGGTCGGGTGCGATGGCGCGAGGTCCAAGGTGAGGACCTTCATCCCGGATTCGCCGCTGGAAGGGGAGATGACCAACGCGTCGTGGGGTGTGCTGGACGGTAAGACCTGTATCCTTCACGTCAGCCCCAGAGTATGGTCTGACAGGTCCAGGGGTTATCGACACCGACTTCCCCGATCTGTGGAGTAAAGTCGCCGTGCGTTCCCACGAGGCGGGCTCCATTCTGTGGATCCCCCGCGAGCGCAACATGACCCGGCTGTATGTCGAGCTCAGTGCGACGGACGGCGAACGGGTGGACAAGTCCAAAGCCACGCCGGAGTACGTGATTCAACGCGCCAGGCAGGCCATGCATCCGTTTCGTCTCGAGTGGAAGAGCATTGGTTAGTGTTTGCCCCCCTAAAGGCCGACGCCCGACGACAAGCTGACGAGATAGAATGGTTTGGCAACTACGTCGTGGGCCAGCGTGTGGCCAAACACTTCGCCGATCCAGACTTGCAGATATTCATCGCCGGTGATGTATGTGTCCTCTCTTCCAATCGAAAGAAATACGCGTCTAACGGATATAGGCCGGACACTGCCACTCGGCCCTCGCGGCGCAAGGCGCCAACACCAGCATGCACGATAGTTTCAACCTCGCTTGGAAGATCAACCTGGTCTCGCGTGGACTGGCATCACCTACCCTGCTATCGACCTATGAGGAAGAACGGCGCAAGATCGCCCGCGATCTCATCAATTTCGACGCAGGTCACTGTCAGGCGTTCGCTCAGGGCGAGGCTGCTCTGGCGAAGAACTTTGACGACAACATCCGGTTTATCTCGGGGGTGGGAGCCGAGTATGCGTCTGGCACCTTGACCAGGCTCTCTTCAGAGTCGTCAAGCACATCCCTCCGTCCTGGTGCCTTGATGCTCCCTGCCCGGGTGACCCGGTATATCGACGCCAACCCCGTGGACATCCAGCTCGATATCCCTCTGCTTGGACAGTTCCGCCTGTATCTGTTTGCACCCGACGTTAAAGCCTCTCTACACTTCTTGAACAGGCTATGTCAGCATTTGGATACAGCCTCGTCTCTGGGAAAGGTGGCTCTCCTGGCCAACACGTCGTATCAGAACAAACCGCGAGGGCAGTCGGAAGTGGACGCATTTTCCCAACCCCAGCGATACACCCCCGTGTCGCAAATCCTGACCTATGCTCTGGTCACGCAGTCTCCCCAATCTGCATTTGAGATTGCAGATTTGCCTGAAGCGCTGCAGAAGAGTCGGTGGACGTTGTATCTGGATGGTGGTGACACGCCACGCTGTA
Source organism: Aspergillus neotritici (assembly GCA_023619815.1). Lineage (NCBI taxonomy): Eukaryota > Fungi > Ascomycota > Eurotiomycetes > Eurotiales > Aspergillaceae > Aspergillus > Aspergillus neotritici. The sequence continues at coordinate 33,482 of JALZYL010000054.1, read as the reverse complement.
CGACCAAATGGATGGGCGGATTGACAGAACACGAAGCTGGTGCTGTCATCGTCCGACCGGATGGGTATGTGGGAGCAGTTCACAGCTGGGGTACAGAGGATGGAGAGGGAGCAGCGCAGTGGGTGGATGAATACTTCAGGGGATTTATGATTGATTGATTGTGATGGGAAGGTTTATTCACTGGTTGTGATTCATATATATAGATCAACTACAGCACTTCAACAACCACATCGCAGCAACCATAGTACCACTACAAACCAAACCCTCTAGCTTTCTGATAAAGAACAATGGATAATTCGCTACTAATTTCCAGTATTGCAAATCGAGAATCATTTAAGCTGTAGAAAGTCCGTCATGGCGTCCATGATATCACGTGACCACATCGTCCACTCCCCAGATCCTGTCCAACCTACACCATCATCATTCGACTGATGCTGGATTGGAAACTCTCATCGAATGTGCTCTAGAGCTGCGGCGGCGACCAACGCATCGCAGGCCGAGCTCTGGGTGGACGCGTCAGCCGTCGCATAAGGCCCCGACCAGCTGAGCCCGAGGTGATTGTCCTCGTCACGGTCGCGATTCCAGATACTGTCCGCATTGCGCCGAATAAAGGACTCAAACTCATCATTAGGGGCTGCCTGGTGCAGTCTGACCAGACTGCGCATGAAAATCCCCTTGAACTGCGACCCATCGGCCCCGCAGTCCGGCTCGCACGATTCCTGCAGCACGCCGTCCTGGTTGCTCAGCGCGTCGATTGCCCCCAGGGCGATGTCGCGAGCGGTGGACAGGTAGGATTCGTTGGATTGGAGATGGGAGAGCTCCACGAGGGCCCCCAGGATGACGCCCTGGTTGTAGCTCCACACCGTGTCGTGGTCGTTCTCGCAGGTCGACAGATCCAGCCCGTTGTTGATGGTGTGTTCCTCATTGATGAGACCACTGTCTGCGAACCACCGCCATGCTTGCACGGCCCAGTCCTGGAAAGTGTCGGCCTGTTCTGGAACCCGTCGCGCCAGATGGGCCGCCACGCTGATGAACAGTTCGTTCTCGATCGCCCCGTTCTCCGTGTGTTGCTTGTCCCACCACAGTCCGCCGCACGTCGCGCCCCAGCCGGTGGTCATGTCGGTGAAGATGTCCACGGCTGTTTCCAAGTATCGCCGGTCTTGCGTCACGTCGAATGCCTGGATCCAGGCGAGCGCCCACCATCCCTCATCGTCGTACATGGCGTTGGTGAAATCGGGAGAGGCATTCGCGGAGGGATTGCGTCGGGTACTTGGGTTGGCTCTCTGCACTTTCAGGTCGACTGTCCGCTCTCCTGAATTGGGTTTATAGTTCGGTGCCAGAGTCCATGTATTGTTGAACACCGAGACACTTGAATCCAAGGATGAGGGATCAACCGCCGCTAGATCGGCCAACACGGTCAGGCAATTGGCGCCATTCCACCAGCCGGTGGACTCCCAAAGCCCCGTCGTCGTGCTGTACCATCCCTGCAGGGCATCGACGGCCAAACGCGCGTGCTCCTGGTAGCTTCCGTCTGCCCGGTGGGACGCAGGCCCGTCGAGGGCATCCGCTAGACCGAGGTTGGCGACCGTGGCTAGTATCTTGAGGCCCAACGACGGCATCTCGAGAGATGTCTTACACTGGATCCGAGAGACAGGCAGCGGTCAGAGCATCGTCCTGGGGAGATAAAGTGTTCACATTCCTGGGTGGGACCGGTATGCTAACCGTGACACGACCACCGTGTCGGGAGATCCTGGTATGAAGCTGACTGACATTTACCAGTCTCCCGGTCAGTTTCAGACCGGATATTGTCGATTGGACCGACGCGACATGGGCCTCATCTTTGACAGTACGCCGGATTTATGCCGGATTGCAGTGTTTCGCACTGGATTGCATCAGAACAGGGTTCGAATGACCCCGGGCTATAGCATCCGACAATTGCCCGGAGGGAGTTATGGTAGACGTCGCGTTGCCAGTGATATGAACGCATACACTCCTCATGATGCCAGAGATCGAAGCTACCACTGTAAGGGGAACTGTCAAACCCCGATCGATCTGGCGCGAGCTGATATTCCCAATACGAACGTCCGCCTGCCGATATAGCCATTATATCAGTTCCCTGCAAGGGACGATCCCCCTGGCCGTTCGGGCGGATGTGGCACTATCGTTTCTCCTCCGTTTCCATCCAAACTTTATCGCTATTCGGTTTGGTATAAACAAGTCTTCTCCGATTTCTCGAATCCGACGGAAATCCCGACGGAAGCTCCAAGGCCAGTGGGAAGAAACGGAAAAACGGTCCAAGTGGAGATGCCACCCCTGGAAAGCCTCCCATCGTGACCAATCCCAGCCCTAACCACCATCCATCGCGTCTATCGACCGAGTGGGTCTGATGGACCACGGACGCCGGATGGGGGAATTATTACCCCCCGATTGGTCATGGGGGCCACCGTCCAGCTTGGTCAGGATTTGATAAGGATTGATCAGGTTTTGTGGGTCCCATCCGTGAACGATTGGCGATCGTGCAGCTCTGGCCGCCGGCTTTTCATGCGGGCATCTCGGTCGACAAGCTTTTTTTCCCGGAGTGTGAGAGCAGGACTGAGCCCGATTTTATATTTAACAGCACTCAAACCCAACAGGGGAGTCAGTTCCTGGTTGGACTGGTGCATCCCTCTCCTCTGCAACGTGGTGGCCGTGTCTTTTTTGCCGTCCCCTTCCCCTCACGGATCCCCCTGAGCGATACCCCTCAGCCGCCAAGATGACCGACGTCGCGATGGACAAGCAAAGGGACGGCCCGGACCTCGATTTGCAACAGACTCAGTCGAACTGGTCCCCCGCCAAGAGCATGAGTCCGCTGCGCGAGGCCGTCTTCGTCTTCATCGCGTGCATGGCCCAGTTCATGACCCAGGCCGGCCTCGGCGATACCCTCTCGCCGCTGAGCATCATCGGCGAGGATCTTGGCGTCCACAACGATGGCATCCTCAGCTGGTTCATCGCGGGCTATTCCCTGACGTCGGGGACCTTCATCCTCTTCTTCGGCCGCTGCGGCGACCTGATCGGTTATCGCCCCGTGTATATCTTCGGCTTCGCCTGGTTTTCCCTCTGGTCGATCGTCGCCGGGCTCAGTGTCTACAGCAACCACATCCTCTTCATTTTCGCCCGTACGCTACAGGGCCTGGGCCCCGCCATACTGCTCCCTAATGGGCTCGCCATCTTGGGGTCCACGTACCGCCCGGGCACCAAGAAGAACATGGTCTTCTCCCTGTTCGGCGCGACCGCGCCCAACGGGGCCATCGTCGGGAGTGCCTTCGCGGCCCTGTTCAGTCAGTTGGCCTGGTGGCCCTGGACCTACTGGGCCTGCGGCATCGCCTGCGCTGTCTTCGCCCTCGTGGGGTGGGTGGTCATCCCGCACATCTACCACGAACCGGAGCACCCCCCGCACACCGTGATGGACTGGATCCAGCAGCTTGACGTCATGGGAGCCGCTCTCGGCGTCGGCGGGCTTGTCCTGGTCAACGTCGCCTGGAATCAGGGTCCCGTGGTCGGCTGGACCACCGTCTACGTCTACGTCGTGCTCATCATCGGGGCCGTGCTGCTGGCCCTCTTCTTCGCCTGGGAGCTGTGGGTGGCATCGCACCCGCTCATCCCCCTGCACGCCTTGTCCCTCGACGTCCTCTATGTCCTGGGCTGCATGGCCTGCGGCTGGGGCAGCTTCGGTATCTGGGTCTACTACTTCTGGCTCTTCCTCGAACATATCCGTGGGCACACCCCCTTGCTCGCCGCCGCCCAGTTTACCCCCCCGTGCGTTTCCGGCCTGATCGCTGCCTTCACCACCGGATTTCTCATGAGCCGTCTGCGCCCCGCCTGGATTATGCTCATGTCCATGGTCGCGTTCACCCTGGGTGTCGTGTTCCTGGCCATCGCGCCCGTCGGACAGACCTACTGGGCCTTGACATTCGTCTCCCTCATCATCACCCCGTGGGGAATGGACATGTCGTTTCCGGCCAGCACCGTGCTGCTGTCCGATGCCGTCGAGCGCCACCACCAGGGCATCGCCGCGTCGCTGGTCACCACCGTCGTCAACTACAGCATCTCCTTGGGGTTGGGCTTCGCGGGTACCGTCGAGGTGCACGTCAACCGGGGAGGAAAGAACTTCCACGACAAACTGTTCGGTTATCGAGCGGCCCTGTATATGGGAATCGGCCTTGCGGGGTTGGGAGTGGCCACCAGTCTGGTGTATCTGGTCAAGACGAAGGTGAAGCGCACGACTCCGTCGGTCGAAGAAGGCAAGGAACGACCACAATAGATAGGACCGGAGGACATTATTTCAAGTATATAGATGTATATAAGTAATAAACTTGACAAACAGACCTTATTATTCTAATGCCAGCCCCTCTTAGACCACTGCATCGTGGATCAGCCGGCCAGCGATCGCTGCTTGGTGCTTATAGGTCGATAACCACAGGGATGCTAGGTGGTGGCGTCCTATTAACCTATTCGCCCCGTTTACTTGCCCCAGATATATCCTATGAGCATACGAGGTCGCTGGGCTTACCGGCATAGTCACATTCTAGTTCCTTATAGCTTACCCGGCCCCACCTTGGCTGAAACCCAGCAAGGCTAAGACAAGTCCTACGAACCGTGATTGGTGTGTTCGTCAAACGATGGATCTCTTCGGTTTCCTTGTGTAGTTTTAGGAGAGAAGGCAGTACTGACACACTGCGCGGTCGACCTGTATCTCCTGTAATTGGATATATCGTGGAAATTCATACCATGTGGATTTGCTGTTGAACAGAAACGGGTGGAAAGAACACGACTCACTCCATTTGTAATCATGGAATTGCGAGATCTTTTTGGCGCCTGGTGTTAGTTTTCGCTAGGTGAGCCTAAACTTAGGGAATAGACGACCGAATTCCATTGATTTATAAGTCTCGTTGATTTCAAAGCATAGCGAGATGGTGGTGTATGAGCCTCGTTGGGATGGCTATATATATCGGGATAAAACACTCCTCCTGCTCTCCAGAAAGAGCATTCACATCCATCCGATATCACTGAAATCCTAAAACCACCCTCACGATGGCATCTTACTTGATCACCGGCGCCTCGCGCGGCATTGGCCTGACGATTGCGCAGATTCTCGCATCCAAGCCCTCTTCGGAAGTGTCTGTGGTGTTTGCTGCCTCTCGCACAGAAAACGACTCGCTGAAGCAGCTCATCGCGGCTTCTGAAAACCGCGTGCGCTGGGTCCAGCTCGATATCACCGATAAGGAGAGCGTCGATCGGGCAACTGCCCAGGTGACGGAGGCGTTGGACGGTAAAGGTCTCGACGTGCTGATCAACAATGCCGGCATCATGAATTTCACGGCAGGTGGAATCGAGGCCATGTATGCCGACCCATATTTGTCTTTTCCATGTCTCTTCTGACCGTCTTTCCAGGGACGACCTTGACTCGACCTTCCACATCAACGTCACCGGTGTGCATCTCGTAACGCAGAGCCTTCTCCCCCTGCTGAAGAAGGGCACCCTCAAAAAGGTGGTCAACATGTAAGAGTGTCGCCAATCCTCTGCCCACCAGCGCTGACACGGATAGTTCAACCACGCTGGGATCGATTGGCATGGCTGCCACGTACCAGCAATTCCCTGTTCCGGCATACAAGATCACCAAAGCGGCCCTCAATATGTTGACAGTGCAGTACGCCCAATCGTTTGCCGACCAAGGGTTCACATTCCTGACCGTCTCTCCCGGGGTATGTCGGTGCTGCCCCAATCATACACCCTGAAGCATGCTGACAGACGACTAGTGGGTGAAGACGGATCTCGGGGGCGCATCCGCCGACTTGACCGTGGAGCAGAGTGCCAATGCAGTGTTGGATATCGTCTTCCACAAATCCGCCGCCGACACAGGGAAATTCTTCAACGTTCGTGTCGCTGGGTGGGAGGAGGCCGAGGGTCTCAACCGATACGACGGCGCGCAGCCTCCATGGTAAGCGGAGATCGGGATAGATAGTTCGGACTTGGACATGGGCAGTTAGTTCTAGAATATCGCGATCGGTGTGAAAGCTCTGAAGGTATCAATATTATTTGGAATACACTGAGTCAATAGACCCATTCAGACCACTGTGCACGACCACAACCTCGTAACTAGGGACTGCACAGTCACGAAACAAAAGAAACTACGAGAAGTGGGGAGCATTCAGGAACAGGCCCATCAGAATCCCTCCCAAGGTACCGGCGATCGGGATGGTCATGATCCACGCCAGCAGCAGCAGCCCGACCCGCTGGAAGTTGACGGCCTTGAGCGTGCCGTTGCAAAGACCCACGCCAACCGTCGCCCCCGTAATGCACATCGACGTCGACACGGGCAGCGAGTACTGCGAGAAGACGAGCACCGTGATGGCTGCGCCCATCTCCATGGAGGAACCGCGACTGGGCGAGTGGTAGGTGATCTTATTGCCCATCACTAGACACCGAGTCAGATCGAGACCTTTTGTCCGGGGAGTAGAGAAGAGTTACCTTTCATGATGTTGTATCCATACGTTATCAAACCCAGAGAGATCATGATGGCGAGCACGGCCAGCTGCCACACCGGCACCGGGGCCTTGGACGCCGCCGCGTCGCCCGTCTTCCAGGCCGAGTAGATCACCGCCCACGGCCCCACGGAATTGCCGATGTCGTTCGCACCGTGGGCGAACGAGGCGGTACAGGCCGTCAGGATCTGGACAAACGAGTACGTGTGCTCGACCTCGTTGGGATACTTCTTGGCGTGGGCGTAGACTCGCTGCATGCGCGTCCCCTCGGGGGTCCCCTCGATGCCCGACTGGGCGGCATGGATGTCGTAGTGCAAGCCGTAGAGCGCGCCACACACGATCAGGGCCGGGAGGCGGATCAAGGCGGTCTTGATATTGTGCAGTTCGTACATCTTCCCGGCGCCCATCGGGTGGTCGCGCAGGGTGCGCATGGCCCAGCCCATGGGCCCGCGCTTGGCCAGCAGCCGGGCCCGTAACATGCGCTCGCTATCCTCCATAATCTCCTTGTAGGTCAGCGGCCGTTTCCCGGACCGGACGAAGCCCTTCTCCGAGTATACGGCAGCGTCGGGGATATTCAGGTCGCACGGATGGTACGAATTCTCGTGGGACTGTGCGACCGACGACGGGGTTCCTACGGCAGAGAGGATCTCATCATCCCGGATCACGGCGTAGTTGGGGATATCGGCGCGGTCGGCTTCGGATGGAGTGGGACGGCGGAGAACGAGCGGGCCCAAGAAGACCATATACCACTTGATCCCCTGATCTTTCTTGATGACGCGAGCGTGCAGGAAGGGTACGAAGAAGATGGCCGATAGCAGCGCCACTCCCCCGCCCGTTCCCATGGTGACCGCAGCGATATACCAGCCGGGCTTCTTCTTCAAGCCGAGATTCGGGGAGCCCTTGTAGACGATGGACAGCGTGCAGATGGTGGCAGCAATGAGGAACCAAACGGGCGCGGTGTAGACGGCCCAGGGGACCGGATTCTTCCGCATATGGACCACCAGCTTGATCAACATGAAGATGGTCGCGGCGAAGCCCCCTGAGATCACCGGTGCCATGCCCAGCCCGGCGAAGATGGCCCCCAGACCCTTGCCATTGTTCCAGCCCCATTCGACCTGCGACGCACCGACCGTGGCCACGCCCACCCCAGCGACCGCGGAGATGAGGGAGTAGGTGGAGGACACATGCGCGGAGTGACGGGTGCACCACATCACCCACGACGAGGCCGCCGCCAAGGCACAGGTGAAGGCCAGCATCTGCACCCCGGCATTGTCCCGGAAGGCGGAATTGGGGATGATCCCGTTCTTGATCGTGTCGGCCGTCCGGGCGCCGACGGTGATGGCCCCGAGGAGTTCGAAGACGGTCCCGAAGATCATGGCCTGTCGGTAGGAGATGGATCGCGACGACACACTGGTCGCCCAGGCGTTGGCCACGTCGTCTAGACATGGGTCAGCGGGTCCTCCTCATGGGTGTTCCCTCCTCGCAGACTTACTGGCGCCGTTGTTATACGCGTCCAACATGGCGAACAACGTCCCGATGACGAAGACATATGTGTAGTCGGTGAGCACCATTTTGATGGCACTGCCGGATGAGACTTGGCTATTGGGTTGCAGGTGAACAGAGACAAGATCAGCGGAGTGAGGAAGCCGGCGCCTAGTGTAATAATATACTCCCACGATCCCCTAGTCTAGGCTGATCCATATCATGGTCGAGTGTCTCGAATTTACCCATCCCCCGGTGTCCGGGCGTCATCGGTCGAAGAACCACGTTGTTCGAGGGCCAGACACGTTGTGCCGTGCGACAGCCTGATTCGTGCACCGGGACGCCTGGACCAACTGTGGCTTGAACCGACCAGGGTTGACTCTCCTGGGTGATCCTGTCCGATATCTCCGATATCAACTCGCTGGTTTCGATCGTGCCAAGATGACATTAGGTTTGGGCCGAATGGGATGCCTGGCCTATCAGGACTCCCACCCCACCCACGTGGATGTCATGCCCTACTTTGCCATCGGAACTTGATACGACGGAGTCAACCTAAAGCAAGAAAGGATTCCAATGTTTTACATTCGATTGGTGTGAGATATGACTCTCAGATATATATAGACACTACGACGGTGGCACCGTGCTACCCAGAAATGAGACCCAAACATCTACAAAGTGGTATCAAGGAAACCCCGCTAAGCTTGGTTCAGCTGGTCCATCGCTTTGCTGTGCTGGTAAACGAGCTTTTTGGCCTCCGGACTATTCCACCAGTCAATTGATGATATTCAACAGCAACGGGATGGAGGAGAATTACCTGTCCAGGAAAATCGTGAAGCCGTCGTCGTGGTTCTTGCCATAGGAGAATCCCGAGTATCCGAACTGCCAGAACAGGTCCGGCATCTTCTCCTCCACACTGATCGCCTGCCATCCGCCCACGGCCTGGATGCGAGTGGTGTTGGAAACAGTCCCGAGATTCTCCTTCCGGGCCTCGGGGGTGAGCCATCCTATGCTATGGTGAGTCCGATCCGGTGGGGCCACTGGGGGGTAGGGAGAGGCACTCACCGTATTCCTCATGCAGGACCGGCTTGCCCTGCTTGTGCATGGCGTCGGCATGGTCGCGCACCCACTGGTCCGTCCACCCCACGGTCTTGGTCCACCAATCCGGGTAGGAATGGAACGTCCCGAAGTCGATGTTGGGCAGGGCCAACTCCTTGTCAAAGTCGCCGCCGTTCTCGCCGTTGTACGCCCAGTCGTCCGACTCGCGGTTGAAGCCGCCCTCGCCGCCCCAGGTGACGAGGTGGCGGTGATCCAGCTGCTTGATATAGGTGCTCATCTCGTCGATCCACTCGGTCATGAGCTCGGGAGTACATCCGTCGGGGCTCCGGGGGAGGTTCCGCTTGCTGTCGGCATCGCAGCGCGGCTCATTCGCCAGCTCCCAGGCCATAATCGCGGGAGAGTGGCGGTACCGCGTGACAAACTCCTTGACGTACCGCTTATAGGCTTCCTTGATCTTGGGAACCCGATAGAACTGTTGACGCAGTTAGCAGGGGTTTGCCGCGCAGCCAGGTCCCAACTCACGTCGTCGTGATATTGGCCGCCCAGGTTCACGGTGTACATGTCCATGCCGCCGTAGTCGGCCCAGTTGTTGACGAGCGCGACAATCAGCTTGATGCCCGTCTTCTCCGCCGCGTGGACCACCTTGTCGAAGGGCTTCAGGTCGATGGTGGACGTGCCGTTCGACCACCGTTGGAAGACGACGTCGGTGGGTCCGGCCCCCTCGCCTCCATAGTCAGGCAGACCCCCGTCGATGCGGGTCGCGTTCCGATCGTTGAAGCCCCAGGTGCGAAAGACCTTCAAGCCCGCCCGTTTACCCGCCGTGAGGCCCAGCTCGACGTCGGTTTGGTTCTACCATCCCAGTCAGCCGCGGTCATTGTTCCCTCCACAGCCGACCGATCGCCCCGGACAGATAGGTGAACGCACATCGTTAAACGGAAAGTAATACGCGTTGGAGCCTGCATAGTAGAAGTCTTCCCCGTCAAGCTGGAACTTGCTCCCGGAGGTGGTGACAAACCCCTTCGCAGTCTGGCGGCGGCCGGGGCTGCCCATGCACGCCAGGGGAAGGAGGGTGGCCACCGCGAGGGCCGAGAGATCGAATCGCATGGTGAGTGTATAGATATAGATTTGTGTTCTCCAGCGCACGATTAAGCTACAACAAACCAGACCATCAATAGGTGGATGAGGTGGGCCTAATATAGTCAAAAGCCGCGCTAGCTTCAGTCTTCACGGAACAGCGTCCGCCTTGGCGATTGACTGACTCGGACATCCCAAAACACCCTCTTAATTACCCAGGTAGCACAATTAGAAGCATGCCGATCGCACGATCAAATCGGTTCCTGCGTTTGAGCAGATCCATGGGTACCAAACGCGCCACCAGGGGCTTTACCGGATTGGATCCGGACTAGACGGACAGTATCCATTCCAAACTCGGTCCTCCAAGGTCAACCTTGACGTATCATCGCCAGGAGATCACCGGTCCAGTGGAGAGCTGGCCCGGCAGGCAATATATGAGCATCATGCTATCCACCATGGGTGAGAGTAGATGGAGTCCCTCAGGGTGTTTCCTCGGGAGAGCATCTCGAATGAAATGAGCCAAGGCGGGGTAATCACCCTGAAACGCGGACCGACTCGTGTTAGAAACGGAGGATTTGGCATCGATTGACCCACGGTACCTGACTATGCTAAAAGAAGTAATCAGCTAGTGGAGTCTATCAGGGGATGGTCCGTGTTGATCGCGGACGCGATAGTTAACGGGGCCTGACAACTAAAGCATTGAGACTTGTACAATAAACACTTAGCTGTTGTAGCAATGGGATGGATGGTGTTTGTCTGAATATTGATGGATCTTTTTAATATTTTAGTAATCAATACCATCCAAAATACAGATGGTTGTGTGGTACTTTCCAATGGATTGTCACTGTTCCAGCCAATATATATAATCTTGATATATTCACGCTGCTTGTCGCAGAACCGATGAAACACCACAAACTCAAAGAGAAAACACAAAAAATTAGAAAAGGAAAGAAATGAAGAGGCAAATAACAGTTCAGCGCAGTAATCTTCACTAGAATCCTTAGGATTATATAGCTGTTGATGACGAAGTATTATCCAATATTACTATCTACCCAGCTTGACTCCAATATATCACGATCAAAGTAATCATTCCTGATGGCCTCCTCCCCAACCGTCTAACTAAGTAATAGGAACATACTATACATGTTTTGCCGAGGAGCTTGCTCGATAGCTAGATTCCCCTCTCTTGATCATGGATTTTGGCGATTCAGAATCCGTATCTATACCACAAGGTCGATATAAAATAGACCAATAAGCCCGCTAATCAAACACATCCGTCACGTACCGAACATTCCTCTGCGCCTGGAACCATTGCTCTGCACGATCCTCATCCGGCCCTTCCACGACGCCCTCATCTCCCTCACGATGCGTCATCTCCTCGCGGAAGATCTGGAGGATGGCTCCCTTGGCGGAATCGGCCACTCCTCTTGATCCGCACACGAATACCTTCGCACCCTTGCGCCATAGCTCCACCACATCCTGTCGGTCGTGCAGAATGCGGTCGTTGATGTGCGCACACCCCTCACTCTCGTCTGCTGCGCGACTAAACGCCCATCGCACGTCCACGACACCCTGTCGCTCCCACTCCTCGAGCTGGGCCCGATACAGGTCGTCTTGTCCCGGGGCCCGACAGCCGAAGAAAAGGAGTGCAGGGGCGAGCGTCTTCGACTGCTGCAACAGCGTAGCACGCTCCTGGAGGAAGCCGCGGAAGGGCGCGAGGCCGGTCCCCGCCGCGATACAGATCATTGGGGTCTGGTCGGGCTCGTCGGGCATACTGAAGCCCCCGCCGGATTTGCGGGTCGTGACTTGCACGATGTCGCCCGGACGGAGAGAGTCGAGGTAGGAGGAGGCGACGCCAAGGTGGCGGGGTCCCCCTTGACGGGAGCGAGACGGCGCGTCGAGGATCGACAGGGTGATGGTCGCGTGATGGGGATTCCAGAGGGGGGAAGAGGAGATGGAGCTGTTATCCGGATGTCAGTAAGAGACCGTGACTGTGGGAATACAGTGGGTAACTGACTACTGTCGCATGCGCATGGACGGTAGCATTAGGAGGAAGGATCCCAGGGGAAGATCGATGGCTGGATATCGCTCCAGGATGTCTAGGACTGAGACGCTGTTGGCAAGGATGTCGTCGGCGTAGGCCTCGTTAGCGTATGTCTCCAGAGCCGTCTTCGTGTCGGCGTCCGTCGTGGCACTGGCCATGGTCCTGAGATCCTACAGACGATTAGACCTGGTCTTATCATGTTCAGTGGAACCTGTCTAGCTTACCTTGCGTGTGGCGGGTTGGGACAACTCCACATAAGAGCTCAGGATATCGTTGGCTGCCACTGGAGTGTCTGTCGGCAGCGCGGTGGTCAGACTCGAAGCCGCGATCTTGACCTGGGCATCCAAAGGCAGTTTAAACTGTCGCATCGCGCGGCGCACGGTCTCGGGTGGATTGATGGGCAGGATCGCGAGGTAGTCACCCGCGCTGTAGCGGAGTCCCTCTGGCAGGCGGAACTCCAGATGGATTTTACGGCGCTCCTTTTCGGCCTCACTGGTCAGGACCTGCGAGTCTATGACAGTGGCCTGGCCTACATCCTGGCGTAACACCTGGGTCCGCGCGTTCGACACCGTCACCTCGACACCCACTTCGGAAGGGGCGGATACACTCTGTGAGGTCGTCCCCGTGGAGTATCGCGCCGTCAGCTGCGGCCAGAGTGTTTGCTCCGCCCAAGTCTCAAAGGTAGAGAACAACTCGTCGGACGCAACATCAGCGACACCCAAGTCGGCCAGGCGGGTGGCCCCCAACTGTTCCAGCGTGGAATCCACCAGCTTGGGGATTCGGTGGAAGGTCTGCGCCCATTCCTTGTTTCCGCAGCCAAAGACCGCGTAGGAGACATCCTTGAGCGGCTGATCGCTATGGCTCAACCCTTCCAGCCACGACACGAACTGTTTCGCATTGTCGGGAGGCTGTCCTTCGTACGATGCGGTCACGATGACGACCGGCGAGTCCCGAGGGAGCGCATCGCGGGCGCGATCGAGGCCATCACACTGGACGACCCGGAAGCCCCGCGACGGAGCGTCGACGGCAATGCGCCGGGCCAGCGTGTCACACGTGCCACTGTTGGATCCGTACAGGACAGTCAGTGGGATCCCGGTCTCCGCGCGGCCGGCCGATTCGGCGGGCGTCTGGGGCCGCGTCGTCTCAGACGGCAGTCCCGCCAGTCTCCGTTCCAGAGTCGTCGGGGTCAGCCCGTGGCGCAGGGTAGCCCTCATGAACATGTCCTTTGGCTTGATCGTCAAGGTCTGCTTGATGTGGAGCTGGTAGTCGGGATCCATCGAGAAATCGAAATTCTGGAGCAGCATGGCCATGACCAGGAGGGCTTCCTGCCAGGCGAACGGGCGCCCAATGCAGGCCCGCATGCCGTTCCCAAACGGCTTCCAAGCGTTGGGGAATGCCTTTTGGCGCGCGTTGAACGGCTCGTCCAACATGCGTTCGGGCCGGAACTCCCCCGCGTCGTCCCCGTAGATGGCCGGATCCAGGTGTGACTTGGCGAGGAGGTTGACGATGGTCTCCCCCGCCTGTACGGGGTATTTGCCTGCGAGAAGCGTGTCCTCGAAGGCCTCTACGGTGAACAGCGGGATGGTGGCATTGAGCCGCAGGGTCTCGCGGAGAACCCCGTTAATGTATGGCAGCTTCGACAGGTGGGATACGTCGATCACCCCCTGCCCAACCACCTCGTCAACCTCCTGCTGTGCCTTGCGGTACATTTCCGGGTGAGTCAACAGCTGGTAGAACACAAAGGACAGCAAGCCCGACGTGGTCTCGTGGCCCGCGATAAGGAAAGTGATCAGGTTATCCATGATGCTTTCGTCCGTCATTTTCTGGCCAGTTTGCGAGTCGACCCCCCGCAGCATCGCCGCCAGCAGATCGTTGCGATCACTCTGGCCCGCCTTGCGCGCTGTGAGTACTCCTTGCGCCGTCTCGCGAAGCACCGCAATGTCATCTTGGAACTTCTGCTCCCGGGCCCGGAAGAAGATGCCAGGGAAGGGGGGCCGACGCGACTTGCTTCCGGCTTCGGTCAGAAACTCTCCCATGGCCTCGATGAACGGGTGAAGCGTCGGGGAGTAGTAGCTGTTGAAACGGTAGCCCATCGAGCAGAGGGCCAGGGTGTCGAGGGTCAAGCGGGTGAAGTCATCCGTGACCATAATGGGGGCGTCGGGCCCATATCGCGCCCACTTCAGGGCCAGCTGGCTGGCGATATCGTGCATCTCATCGAACATACCCCGAATCGACAGGGGGCCGAATGCAGGCATCAAGACGCGATGGGCAATCTCCCAGTTAACCTCGCCCATTTTAGCCTATGGTGGGTTACGGTCAGCACGATCGACACGGATGCAGTCTACAGGGGCGAGTTACTGACAGTAAACAGTCCATCGTGGACTCCATCGCGAATATGCTGTCGCTGAGGTCAGTCACCGACGTGGAGAGCGTTATGAGGTTGGCCATCTCTCACCAAGAGCGCCGAATTGACGGACTTTTTGAACCGTTTCTCGTCACAGGTCTCGTCCACCAGGGCGTGGGTGGAGACGACCACGACCGACCGTCCGGGGAAGCGCAGACGATAGATCTCGCCTGGTCGATCGACGATTAGCTCGGCACGAGGTGCTGGAGTTCACCCTGGGCACGCACCTAATTCATCCGCCAGAGCGACCATGGATCCCAGGGGGAATTCCTGATCGATGGAGCCGATATTCCCGAGGAACGGGAGGCCACTCGGCTCTGGAATTTCCGCCATGGTGAGGGACGTGAGGCAATGGATGCAATGCAGTCACGGACAACGTCGGACAGACCAGGATCAATGCATCAACTGGGATGATTGGTGTTCCCAAAACGCGACGATCGCCTAGATTTAAATCTGTCACCGGGTCCGGGGCGGATGGAAGGGATCAAAAATCAACCTGTCTCTTCCAAAAAAAGAACCCAAACGAACGACGATATAACCTCAATTCCAGAATTTCCCAACGTTGAAACCGACAGCCACGCCTTGGATATGTTACATGGGTGAGTGGCACCTCGGCTGCGCCCCGGGACCACACATATCTCATCTCGGTCCACGAATGGGCCCTGATAGGGTAATCAGATCTCAACCTCGCGATGACAACTCGGTTCGGGAGAGTCAATTTGTGGACAGGAAGACGCGACCCACTCCACTCCCTGTAATATGATACGGCGCACGATTTTCAAGGACGCCTGGCTCCGATCAGACACGACTAATCACGGTGGAGCCAGACAGACGGCAGATTCTGCACGCCAGGCATGGGTGGTTCCAGGAGGCTATTACTAGCGCTGGGCCTGAGATTTGAGATCGGGGATAGTAAAACACCGTCGTCTCCTGATCTGGGCAGCGATTTGAGCGGTCCTGGCCATGTCTTGGATTTCTCTGGCATCAGCAGGCTGTGCCTCGGCTGAGTGGTCAAGTGTGGATCGATGACGATGTATCCCCCTTGCATTAACTGATTATTCATGTAGCTGGATCCGTAGCGCTCAGTCGCCACATTGTTATACGTCCATGCATATCCCAACCAATGCTGGGATTATCGATGCCTAGTCGGCGATTATGTTCGACGTCATTAGGGTCAAGTGACCGCTCCACCAGAATGTTGACATCGGTTGGTATAGGGCTTAACTAACAGGTATCCCCACCATATAGACATCACCCACCGCGTCCAGCACCGTTCGACACGGTCTGGTCGGGCATACAGGATCAAGACCACAACCCGAACAGTCAAGCAATAATAATAGTAAAAAGAAAAAGAAAAACATACAACAGCCGGGATTCGCATGTGGTCACCCACCATACTACTAACCGGCCGGCGTGTGGCTTAAGTACGGCTGAGCGGACGGGAAGCCCTGTTTTCCACACCCTATGGTCGTATGTACTGGGGATATATTAACAAAGTCTTTTATGCAATGTGATGTCCCATATAACGAGAAAAGATACCCATTCTTTCCCTTGTCGCTTTCACTATTGCCATATTTCTACGTGCCATATATCTGCCATGACGACAACGCTCGGAGGTTGGACAATTTCTTCCGCGTTTGGGGACTATCTGGTAGCGTTCTTCAACGGGTAGGATTCTACAGTATTCCTCTATCCGGTTACATCTCCCCAGCAATCCATATGACAGGCTGTTGAACACACCCTCAGCCCTTTAGTAACGAATACTCATGATCAGCAAATCCCGATTAATTATTGCTATTCTCTCCAAGCAGGCCTGGCCTTTGTGATCCGCCTGTCCCATTTCGCTCCATGACCTGGAAAAGAATAATCACCCAGAATCTCATGGCAACGGCTAAACTTGTTACTTGCCATTGGGATGCCATGTAGTAGGCACATAACATATCCAGCAAAGCAGACAAGCTTAGTGGGTGTTGTTCAACCGACCTAGCCCACTTCGGCGTTGCTGTTTCAGGGCTATATGAAGAAGGCTTTCCTGAAATATGTTGGAGATACCAGTCAGGTCAAGCTCTTCCAAGGTACTGTTTAGAATTTTCGTGTAGTCGCCTAAAAATGAAAGGGCCATCACTATCAATCCGAGGAGCACAACAGTACCTTGTGTAGACGGCCGACGGTACTCGCCAAGATCAACAGACGTCCGCAATGGTGAAGTGCTCGGACACAAGTTTGTTGTGAATATCCTCTCAGTTAACTAGTTCAATCGAATTGAGCAAGCAGATGATCCTACTGCGAATAATATCCTCACCAGTGCCTATCACTGGCGGTTTCTTATTATCACGGATACAACCTGTGCGCCCTAGGGCAGAAAGCATGGTACTGTTTTTGGCACCACTTGTCCACCTTGGTCTACTGTCCAACAACGAGTACCATGCTCAGATAAACATGTATACCTCCAAAGGCAAAGGCACATATCATTCCCTTCATTGTTTGTTTCAAGTACATACGACCATAGGGTGTGGAGAACAGGGCTTCCCGTCCGCTCAGCCGTACTTAAGCCACACGCCGGCCGGTTAGTAGTATGGTGGGTGACCACATGCGAATCCCGGCTGTTGTATGTTTTTCCTTTTTTTTTTTTTATATATTATTTCAAGTACACCTTGCATTGTTGCTGTCCAGTACGTGTTTTGCTGTATATTTTGGTCCGGAAACGCTAAGGCTGCGAGGGACCAATCCCTCGGAGTGAGCTTTGCGTCATCGGGAAGGGACTGGGCGACGTAGATAAGATACTGCCGCCATGGAGATGCACAGACGATGTCAACTCAAGGATTAATGGCAAACGAACCTACAAGCCCGTAGCATAGCCATCTGTGAAAAGCCCTCTAGGGCTAATTAATCAACTCGGGTCAACTTCTCTCCCCCATCAGCGGCGCTGCGAGGATTCATGATTGGGGGTTGGTCAGCATTCATGTCCATGGCTACACGAAAGTCGCCGACTGTATGGCCGCCCGCTTTCTGATTTGTCCATAAGCAGTGGATCTCGAGGTTGTGGAGACATTCAGCAGATCTACAGGCCGACAGTAGGGGGATTCCAAGCCTCGGAGTCTTCGCCATCAGTCTTGGACGTATCCCTGGACATGCAGCTGAAGTGGAAAGAATACATTAAATCACCCGCCCAATACATCACCAGAATAAGCTCCATATATCAGAGTCAACCAGATATGACAATGTTCGTGTTTCTGAGGATCAATTTGTAATTACACCACGGTCTCTAGCTACAATAGGAGACGGTGAAGGGCCGCCTGGCACGATTCAAATCTCATGGAATTTGACTGTCTCCGCTTGGGTCCCCAACCACTCTGCCTTGCGCTTGCAAAAGTACTCCACCTCTGGCACCCAAATCTGTCCCGCCTCCAGTTCCATGGTGCCAGAGGTGACAATGACGGTGCCTGGGAATTTGGTCTTGTTCTGGGCCATGATGGGCGATCCGCACGCGGGGCAGAAGGACCGTTCCACTGGCGCTCCCGAGTCGGTCCGGTGGTCGGCATAGGTGCGCAGTGAATCAGCGCCGTGAGTGATCGTAAGAGCCTGAAGCAACGCATGAGCTGTAGTTTCTTTAGGGCCATTGGAGTATGCCACTCACCTCTTGGGCGTACCAGCTGTTCGCCATCCCAATGGACCCGGTAGTCTTACGGCAGTTGTTGCAGAAACACATGACGGTCTTGACTGGATCTCCGCGGAGTTCATACCGAATATTCCCGCACAGGCAGGATCCGGTTATCATGGTGGTGGATGTGCGTTCCGTCGAGAGTTGGAAATTGGCTCGAGGGAGGGAAGTGAAGGATGAAGGGCGTGGTTAGAAGCTCGAGATCACTTCTCTTATATACTATTATGGAGTATGCTCCTCGTGCTCGAGCCCTGGTAAGCGAGCACCACGTGTCCTGATAATATGGCCCCCATATTATAAGTGTGTCCATCTTGTAGCCGCTGGGTGACCGCTACCGTTGGGGATATCAGTCAGATGAATCCCTCGCCTGAGTTCTGTTGAGTGTTTCGGTGTTGTGCCTAGGAGCCGTTAACAGAAGGCGTGGAACTGGATTAATTTATGAACACGGTTAAATCTTGGTAAAGTCCACGCGATATTTTGTAGAACACGCCGTGAAATCCACAGTATAGAAGGCGTGTAAGACGTAACCCCATGACAAAAGTCAGTCTTAGCATGACCAGGTTATAACATTGGATTGATCGTAACCTCTGATTCCACGGGTTCCAGTTGGGATCCGTGGTTGCGGATATACCCTACATTGTCTGGTACGACCTACACCTAGCAGTCAAGTTTTAACTCATAACTGGGATATGTAACCTCGAAGAGTTGGTGGCCGGACCCCGTCCAAGAACATACTATACGCAGTACTTTATATTTGAGGTACGTTTTATACAATATGGCGTGACTTTATCACACCTGTATATCCAGGGGGGAAGCTAACCGTAGCTCGCCACAGAACGGGCCATTCCGTACCTTTCGCTGTGGGCAAAGCCCGATTGAATGCAATCGTCGGCAGATACGCCGACGGTAGCAATGGGAGTAGCAAATACGGCGGGTCTGGATCACAGGGATACCTGGAGTTTTGGATGGGTCCGGATCTTTTCCCCGTACCGATAGAGCAGCAACGTCGTCGGGGCCAGCATCAGCGCGATCATCCCCAGGCAGGTGTTCCCCCAGCCGTAGCCGAGGTTGTCGTAGAGAGCAGGCCCCAGGAGGGGGAGCAGGGCCCCCAGAATGGACCGGATGATCACATTGGCCGCGATGGCACTGGCGGCGTACCGGGTGAACGCATCCACGAGATACAGCCCAATCGCGACGAAGTGGTAGAATGACCCAAACCCCACCAACCCACTGCCGATGATGGGCGCGATCCAGTGCGTGCCCACCTCCGCTGTCCATCCGAACAAGATCAGGCCGATCCCGATGCTGCAACACCCAACCAGGAGCGGAGGTAATCGATCCTCGGGTTTGGAAAACCCTCGTGTCATTTGGGTTCGCCGGATGTTCCAGTCGCACAGCGCTCCCACCGTCCACTGGGCAACCCCAAATCCGACCCCCTGACCGATGTAGGCGAGGCCGACCTGCCCGATGTTGAAGTTATACCGTTGCCCAAACAGACGGGGGAACGTGGTGATCATGAAATACAGGTAGACATAGGCGATGCTGTTGTACAGCGAGGCGAGCAGAACGATTGGTGACCTGAACAGCAGTTTCGCTGGACGAGAAATTGCCTGCCGGAAGGCCTGGCTGGGGGGGCCACCAGCACCATCAGGCATGGGAAATCTCCGTTTACAAATGACGGGAGCGTAGGTCTCGCGCAAGAAGAGCAGACAGGCAATGGTCACACAGGCGCTCTACAACCAACGTCAAAGATGGCCACCGGGCGACAGATAAGGGGGACGTACGACGATGGCGCCAAACCAGAAGGTCCACCGCCAGCCGATATTCATGGTCATATATCCCCCCATGATGGGACCTAGGGAGAGGATCAGCCGAGAAACCGCAACAAGAGTCACCCGGGAGCAGGGGCTTGCTTACCGGTTACACTACCCTGCATTGGTATTTAGCATTGATCGGCAGTGCCTTACGTTCGTCGCACCGGAGGACTCACCACCAACATTCCGCTCCCCCACAGAGACATGGCAATCCCTCGCTCCTCGACAGGCATCATGTCGGCAATGATCCTGCCGCCCAGCGTGTTCGGGACGCAGCCCGCCAGCCCCATGAGCACGCGTGCGACCATCATCATCGGCACATCGACACTGACGGCGGAGATGATGGCCGAAATCATGAACAGTACGTTGGATGCATGCATGAGCGGACAGCGACCGTAGATCTCACTGAGCGGCGCCAGAACCAGGGGCCCGGCCACGAAACCCACAATGTGCACTGAAATCATGAGAGAGCCCAAGGATGGGTCACTCCGGTGAAAGTCCCGCAGCACCTGAGATACTCCCGGTGCGAACATGGTGGAGGCAGTGGCACTTCAACTGTGAGCGGACGACCCCGGACGAGCTCATGGACTGAAGTGACCGTCGGGGGAGGGAAACTGCA
The DNA here is from genome assembly GCA_023619815.1 of Aspergillus neotritici. NCBI lineage: Eukaryota > Fungi > Ascomycota > Eurotiomycetes > Eurotiales > Aspergillaceae > Aspergillus > Aspergillus neotritici. The sequence continues at coordinate 12,807 of JALZYL010000054.1, read as the reverse complement.
CATACTCATTGAAGGTGGAAAAGGCCACTAGGGCAATGATGGTGACCTTGCGGGACCGCGGCCAGTTCAGGGGCATGTCCGGATCATCCTTACTGTCGGGGCGAGACGACTCACTTGGGCCGATCGACGAGTGCTCGACAAACTCTCCGGTTTCTTCTTTGGTGAGTTGTCCTCGAGCCTGGGATGGACGGTTGGGAATGTCGAGACCTCTCGCTGGCGTTGGGGATGTTGCTGTCATCGTGGCACTGGAGCTGCGCGCCACCTGGTATACTCTGCCAACCGAAGATGAAGGATGAACGGGAGCTCGATAGCGAGATCCCTCAATTTTAGCGAAGACGGTGCAATGAAGGGGATTGGCAGCGTTCTGGCCCGCGGGATTCGCAGCAAGCTAGGCAAGGTCACGCTTCAGACGCCGAGGGCCACGACAGCATTCCGAGGAAAGAGAGGCGGCGTGACGTATCATAGATATCGACCACAAGCAGTGCTATATTTTCTGGATGACATCACACCACAGATCACCGCATTCCTCATGTGGTCGGGCGTAGGTTGGAGGGTATAGATGGGAGGGGGCGTGGAATGTAGGGGGTTAAGGATCCCGATGACCCAAACACGCGAGTAAGTGATTCATCCGACTGCCAACGGCGTAGCGACTCTGCTCCTAGAACCCCATATGTCAGCTTCAGTAAACCGAGGTCGACCGTCGAATCAACCTCCTCGTCCCAGTGATCCCGATTCCGGCATCATGGGTGCCATTGACTACACCGGCAAACCTGCCGACAGTGAATGGCAAGGAGGTGTTGGAATTTGGATACGTCAGGGCTATGGAGGGCCTTGAAAGCGCGGTTGGGCCACTCATCCGGTCCATATGAGAAAAGGGAAGAATGTGGGCATTTCGCTCTTTACCAATAGTGGCGGCGGCTGGCTCTCCGGGCCAGGTACGCTCATGACATTCGGAGCGACGACGGCAGAAGAGATTGTCTTGCCTCACGGACGAGTGGTGCTATTCACCGTTGCCCATGTGTCGAGGTAGATTGTACGATAGGCCGAGCACCTAACTGAAAGAACTATCCATTTTGGAATGGGTTATGGGGAAGCCACTGTGCTAGTGGCCAGACTGGATAAGATCTAGCTGCTGTAAGGACAGTATTCAAGAACGGAGCTATCTCGTACTATGTTCGACAGATGATAGTCAGCGCGCCGAGACTCAAATGTCACCTTGTCACCATATGCGCCCCGACATCCCAGGCTGTAAGCTCAATTCCAGTGCGTGATACCAAGCGGTAACGACCAACCTTACTGTCCAAGCGGACCATCGAGCAGACTGGCGAACAGTTCAATGCCCTCCGCACGATAGGTATCGGGAACCATGTATGCTGGCACAGACGCATTCCCGTCAAACATTATCACACCCGGTTCTTCGCCACCATAAGCAGACCAATGTACACCGGGCTCATCCCCGAAATGGTTCGGATCCAAGGTGGTAATGAAACTGACCCACATCCGCGAAACCAAATCCGCCAAACGTGAGAATCTCTGCCTGTCCTCGGCTATGAGATCCTGCGTGTACGGCAGGGCCGGTATATTCTCGTACCCAAGGCCAATGGTGTTGTACATAACAAAGGCGATCTCGGAGAAGTGAAACGACGGCCACTTGTCGCTGCCCAGATCGAAGTGATATCCGTAGCTGGGGACCTTGTTGTTCGACCAGATCTGGTTCGCCAGCCGTCGAGGCGCATGGATATTGCGGTCAGTGAAGATCATCTCCGTGCGCCGCACGACGGGCTCGCCGACCGGATCCAAGTATAACTCGTACAGTCGTTGCTCCGTCGTGGCATCGAGGCCCCAGCCTTCCACCATGTTCCTGAATTTCTCGGTCGTGTTGACGCCCTTCGGTGCGAGGGTCCACCCTTCGTCGGTGTTGGCTCCGTGGAGGAAAGGAACCTTGACAAAGGCGCCCTTGCGCAGGAGCGTAGTCGCACTCTGAGTGAGAAAGTCGCCGTCAACAACAGGGCCAAAGGCGGCACCTTGGGTGAGGGACCCATTGAAGAGGGTGTTCAGTCGGGCCGTGGGCACTGCGCGCAGGCAGTCCAGTACCTCCGCGGTGCCATGGCATCCCGCCGCACGGGCAATCGCATCGAAGTAGGGTTGCCAGTCCTGGACCGTCTGGTACGGATGGTAGAGGCTGGGTCCGCCGCTCTCGCCGATGGCTGCGCGGAAGAGACCATCATCGCGGCCCCCATACGCGACCAGGTGCGTTCCGACACTGTTCGCCCCGGCACTCTCCCCCCAGATGGTGACCTGGGACGGGTCGCCCCCGAACGCGGCGATATTCTCCTGCAGCCAGGCCAGGGCCAGCCGTTGATCGCGGAGGCCCAGATTGCTCGCCCCTGCTTCCCCCAGCTCGCGGCCCCATAGGAAGCCCCAGCCATGCAGGCGGTAATTCAAGCTCACCCCGATCATCGGGCGGCCCATGGCCTGCGATTGACCCACGATGAAGGAAAGGTTGTAGCGTGGGTCGCGCGACGCGCCCTCGGTATAACCGCCCCCGTGGATCCACACTGGAGACCCGTCAGCGTCCGAAGGTGGGGCTGGGCTGGGCTGGAGTCATCAACGCTACCTGCGACGGGGACCTTGGTATGGAGTTTCAGGCCGGCGGGCCGCACGATGTTCAGGTACAGGCAATCTTCAGACGTGATCGTCGGATCAAGCGCCAGTCCATCATCCCCGTACCCGATACACCCGGGAGAATAAGTCGTAGCAGACCGCGTGCCGATCCACGGCTTATCGATCGGATGGGGTACCCGAAATCGCAGATCATGAACCGGAGGCTGCGCGTACGGGATCCCCAGGAAGAAATCCTGGTGGTACTGTTCATTGTGGACGCCTGTATAGGACCCATTCCGGGTCTGCGCTGTTGGGGCTCCCCCGATGCACGGTAATACAGCGGACGCCCAGAGCGTCCAGCGGACCATTGCCTTTGCACCGCAAATCATGAGAGTAGTATTGCCAGCCTACCGCAGGGGAAAGGATCGATGATACAAACTGCGCATGGAGCGAAATCCACAAATTGACGCGACCAGCAATCCCGGGGTAGAAGTGGAGTGAATGATCTCGATCAGCTCCCGCCAGTAGCGGTCAAGGGATATAAATACCCCTACGCCAAGGGCCTAGCGTCTGGTGCGGCAGCAGTGACTGCAATCGGCCACAATGTCAGTCGATTGCAGAGTTTTCATGCAGGGTTTATTTGGTATCCTTGTGACGATTTTCAGCAGTCTGGAGTTTTTAGGACAATATCATAATCATCACGATCTTCACCGTCTCCTTCGGCATTCTCTCACAAATAGGTCAACACATGGATCGCGCGAGGTTACTAGTAGGGCTGGGCATTCGCCGATAGACGTTCCCCGCGCGACGGACAATAGGGGCCACTTCCTTTCACAAAACAGTAAGGGGCCCGATGCCAATCTCGCCTTTCTGCTGGCCATCGCTGAGCAGTCGTACTGGTCTGGCTTCATTGGTCAGACGCCAGTATTGCTACCTGGGGATCTGCCTTGATGAATGAATGAGGATCACAGATGATTCTATGAGAATGGTTATCATGTTGCATCAGCCGAATTCCTGAATATATATGTACGCTAACCCGGAGTGGAATATTATTGCTGCTGTTTAGTTGATTTGGCAGCCTTTGGGAGAATACGGCGCAGGGTATATGCTCCACCCGCGTCATTCTCCACGCATGCCAAGCACGTTCGGTTAGTGACGTGGGCGCTAGATATGACCGAGCTATGGGTTGTGGCAGATTATTTCCAACCACCGTTCCGATCTAGTAACCGGGATGATTGTCTGTTATGTTGCTAGGGAATTATTTATTCTTTCGTCCTTAATAATTGGCTGGTGGCCATATTTTTGTGCCTTCTACAGGTTCGACTGATGAGCTGGTATATTCTGCGACAGTAGAACCGCCTATAATATATATCTCGCAATGTTGAACATCCACCATTTGATTCTACCCACAATCTTTTGCAAATAGACATAAATTTCAGTAGCGATCCCTGCTGGGGTTCACACTGGATACTCCCACTGGTGTGCTATTATCACATGAGGCCATTGTCTACGGGGATGCAGCGACACTAGAGAATAGTGTAACTAGATAATGTATTAGCAGTCAACGGCCAAGCGTCATTAACCTTTCAGGTAGTATAGATAGAGCATTTCCTAGACTTTGATCAAAGGTAAAATAAACTTTGTGGGTAGGATAATAACCATGGCATTCAGCCGAATGAGAGCCGGATGATGGAAGCTGGCTGACCGGGAAGGTTGGACGGACACGACATCACAATGATGTCAGCCCTAGCCGGCCAGACTTAGCTCCCGCATTCGAGATCAGTTAAAGCCGTGACTCGCTGTGGCCAGGAAAATTGACACTCCCTTCTCACTTCTACATTAATTAGTAAAAAAGTATCATAATGGCGGCATCCCAGATCGCTAATCTCGTGGAGGGTTTTCTTGGACACGATGACAATGCCAACGTGACGACCGATATCAGCAATACCAACAAGGTGGAGGGTACCCAGGACACTGGGGAGAAGATCAAAGCAACCGTCTGGGCGGGGAAGAATAAAGTGGAAATGGGTGAGAAAGTTTTGGATGAGGATGTCAAGGTTATGCCATGCACCATGCTAAGAACAGATATCTAGTGGACATGCCCAAGCCTCGGATCATCGACCCAAGAGATGCTGTGGTCAAGGTGACTGGGTCAACCATTTGTGGGAGCGACCTCCATCTGTATCATGGTAAGTAGTTTGCCGCCCTCCTGCTACTGGTGTGAACATAGAGCCCCTGACAATAATGCAGGCGTGATACCACAGCTGGAGAAAGGCGATGTATTAGGCCATGAATTCTGTGGCGTCGTGGAAAGTCTTGCGTCAGGCGTCACGGGCTGCAAGGTGGGCGACCGCGTCGTGGCTTCGTTCCCAATTGCCTGCGGACAATGCCGAAATTGCCAGATAGAATTAACGTCAGCGTGTGAACGGACGAATTCAAACACGATCACCAATGCGCTGTATGGCAAGCGGACGTCAGGTATCTTCGGGTACAGTCATTTCACGGGCGGGTTTGCAGGTGGACAGGCGGAGTACGTCCGTGTCCCCAATGCCGATGTCAATCTGCTGGTCCTGCCCGCAGACGTTCCTGATGAGAAGGGCTTGTATCTGTCCGATGTCCTGGCCACCGCCTACCACTGCGTGGTAGACACCGGCGTCAAGGAAGGCGATACAGTTGCAGTATGGGGCGCAGGCCCCATTGGCCAGATGGCCGTGCAGTTCAGCTTCCAGCAAGGGGCCAGTCGAGTTATCCTGGTGGACGGTGGAAACGGTGCTTGGAGGCTGGAGTTCGTCAAGAGCAAGATCCCTGACGTCGAGACCCTCAATTTTACCGATCTATCCTGGAGAGAATCCGTGACCTCCAAACTCAAGGAGTTGGTCCCTGGTGGGATCGATGTTGCCCTGGAATGTGCCGCCGGCGAGTATGCGAAGGGATGGACGCATTATTTGGAAATGTTGTCCGGAGCCGAAACAGACACGTCGGAGATTCTGAACGAGATGATCACATCGGTGAGGCCGTTTGGGCGGATTGGGGTGACCGGTGTCTATGCTGGCTTCGTAAGTCATGGAGACCCAATTGGTTTAATATAAATACCTGACCGGACCAGACCAATCATTTCAACATTGGTGCTATCATGCAGACAGGCATCCGATTAATCGGCAATGGCCAGGCACCGGTCCAGAAGTACTGGAAGCACCTACTCGAGCTGATACGGGAGCAGAAGATTAATCCCCTGGATATGGTCACCCACGTCGTGCAATTAACCGACATGCCCAAAGTGTACAAGTTATTCGAACAGCGGACCACAGGCATGCAGAAGGTCTTTGTTCGGACTCGTCACTCTTTCCCTCCATCTCCGGAAGCCCCAGCATTGATCGACTTGGCCAGTGTGGAATAAAGACCAACTGCAATAGTCCAATGTATAAATTTGTTTCAGAAGGAGGGTCGATGTGGACGTAATTCACCGATTGTATATCTAGCGCGAAAATTATTACATGGCTGGATGTAGCGCGACACGATGTGACCGTACTCTCACGATCCTCAAGTGGAATGGCTTAACCATCGGGGCCTTGGTGGTCAGCTTCCATGAGCTGATCATGTTTACATCACCTCGCATTTATCCTTCCCCGGGAACGCCTTTCCTGAGCCTGAACACATTCGCTCCAGATTTCCATCTTTTGTTGGCCTTTGCATCTTGTTACTCACCAAGTCCGCCGCTGTGAAGGATGATGAGTTAGGGGTGAATATCACAATGGGAAGGGCTGACATACCAACGCAGAATAGGGCGAGAGAGTCGGCATTTGTATACATATCAAGACCGGGCGGGGGATTGGCACACCTTTGCCATTGGTACATTGGCAATCCATTCAGACCCGTCAAATCATTCGTCTTACCACCCTTGGCCGAGTGAGAGAACTGTAACCAGGGTTAGCATTGGCCTCGATGGTAGGACGCGCGGTGTTGGCCAACCTCATGGATAAGAATACGCTCAAATCGGTAGATCGCGTCGAGCCATGTCCGCTCCGCCCCGAAATCGATGTGATCGATCTTCATCTTGGACCATTTCTTGTTGTCCCATTTATCGAGTTCCTTTGCAACTTGGTCATTCTCGACACTTTCCAACCACCAGGGGCAAAGTTGGATGTAATCCTGATGGCTGTCGGCACCCCTTCCTTCAAATCGGTTCGAATAGGCGCTTTTTGTTTTTCCCTCCATACAACTCTTGAGCACCCCATTGACGTCATCGTCGACCATTCCTGTCAGCGTATTTACGTATCCGGCTGGCTCCCCATCTTTGGTCGAGGGCTTCTTTTGCCATCGGTCTAGATCACAGAAGATCACCTGCGGAAATCAGTGGTGGGAGATTGGCAGAGTTAGGAGACGGGGAGCTTACCGGGTCCCGTCGATCAACATAATCGGCGCCTCTACCCTTATTCGTGGTCATCGCCTGCGCAATTGCTTTCAAAGCATCTAGAACAGTCATCGTACAGTCAGTACGCAATCGAATTTCACGCAACGGGACCAACCAACCGTGTGGTTTGTCAACTTTGTTGAGGGCGAGTTTGGGGAATAGTAAGTCTCGAATCCCGTATATTTCTTGACCCTTGTCCTCAAGGTTCTTGACGGCATTATTCACCAAGTCTAATGCTTTGGGGAGACCCTTTAATAGGCGAGTTTTCGTTTCTGGGTGTCCTGCATGGTGTTAGAGTTCCGGGCTGGAGGATGGAAGGTACAGGTAGACCAACGGTTGCATGAGTCTGGATCCAGTCTCCAGCCATGACCGACTGTAAAGAGGTTGAAGGCAACTAGAGTCAGAAAAATCACCGACTGTAACAACGCCATTTTCTGAACGAAGGGGATTTAGGAGGGGAGGAATTCGATGTTTCTCTCTGCTGGAATCTTGAAACCCATCCCCACCCAAGTCTATATACTTGTTATAGGATCCCACCGGAAGAATCGGACTTTTCCAGTCTGCCTTGAAATGGAAACTAATAAACTGCGCCTCGCATTTGGCCCGAAATGATAGCCGGGTGGTATAGCGAAATTGCCGCTGGTCATGATAAGGGATGTACCTGTTGAATTGGTGTTCGGATGGTACCACGAATTCTAGAGCTATATCGCCAAAATGGCTGGATAATGATAGGTTGATGCAGAAGGATTTCAAGTAATTTAACATGCTACAAGGGTCTTATTAGGGCTTATAGACGACAGACGGACAGGATCCAATAAGCAGTAACCACTAGCAGTAGTCAACTAGATTGACCCTAACTTTAGCAACCCGAGTTGCAGAACCCAATCGCCGTGTTTGGCCCCCATTGTCGCACGGCCTTCAACGTTCCTGAACGGACCCCGTTCTAATCTCTAACGGCCAGCGCTACTGCTAGTCAATGAACAGCGCTGATTCTGTAGGGCACCATCAGTGCTTTTGGCGCAAGGGTTCCAAAGTTAAGCGAGAATAAACCACGGCGCTAAGGAATCTGGGTGTCTCCCGCCGGTAGCATGCGAGACCCATTACTCCGCATGGACTGCGGAGTCTAATAATATACATCTTGGCCCCAAATCATGCACTGAGCTATGGCTACCGTTTCCTGTCACGATTATCTAGCGGCAGGATTCAACCGGCTCGCTAAGGAAAAGCAAAGTGTGCCTTGCCACTGGAACATCCGTGGCCTGTTTGCCGCTGGGGTGCTTTCTAGAAAGCATCAAACCTATATCAGGTCTTGCGGACGCCGAAAGATGATCGATTTCCTATCCCCCTCCTCCCGTCATTAGCTGTACCTCTACCTTGCACCAAATCATCATGGTGAATTTACTCTCCTCCCTTCTAGCCGCCGGTCTTGTGACCGAGGTCGCGTTGGCGAAAATGATACCCAAGTTCATGGATTGGTCTGACGCAACACACTGTCCCGACACGTAAGTGTCCTACTCAGAATCTGGACAAACAAATCCGCTAACGGAGCGATATGCAGACTTGGGAAGAAAAAGTGGCACTGTGATGACGATCTTTGTGGAGGGGAGAACCCCGATAACAAAGGTCATTGCACGCTGACTATTCTGCAACGACTCCCCACGGGCAGTGATGGGCACGACTTGCCGGGGCCCCTGGACTGGCAACCCTTGAGACCCTGCCCGTGTACCACAGGTGACGAGGATGGTTACAGTGGTGTCGTTCCCATCGCGGGTGTGATTCCCTTCATCACCCCTATCGGTTTTGTAGTACCCCCTCCGGAGGTCCCCAACCCCGAGAACGCCGACACATGCCCGATGGACTACACCGAGGTCAAGTGCAAGGACTGTAAGGCGGTGATGAACTGGTGTACAGAGGGCGACCATGCAGGCTGTCCTTGTGTTGACGATTGTCCTGCTGATGGGGATGACGACACACCCGACTGTGATGATGTCGCCTGTCAGGGTACCGACGACGACAAATGTGCAGTGGTAAGTAGCGGATGGTTGCCCTATGCACTTTGATATTCAACTAAGCTTAATCCAGGGTCTCCACAAGGACTGCAAATGCAATCGCAGCAAGCCCAATTGTCCTAATTTGGATGAGAAATACCTGAAATGCGAGGCCGACTACTGCAAAGGAGAGAAGAAGGATGGAGATGATGACATTAAATGCACGGCTGTAAGCTCAAGACCCCCCATCTCCACTCCACGGTGATCCGTCACTGATGACCTGGTAGGAAGGGGAATTCAACGAATGCGCGTGCAACCCCAAAGACAGGGGCATCCACACTGCTGGCCAGGAGGAGACTGAAGCTACGCTGGCTAGTCAGAACACCCTTGGACAGAAGCTGGTTAGGTTTGCCGAGGAGGCTGACAGCGAAATGATTGGCACCACATGCGCGGGCGACCCGACTGAAACGGTCGACATTGACACTGGTTTCATGGAGAAGATGGCAGACAAATTCTGCAGCGGTAAAGAGGACGAGGCCAGGCTTTTCAACTCAATGATCGACTCGGACGACTACGGGGAATACAACTTCCACTTCACTCGGAAGGCGGGTAATGGCTGTAAGACATCCTGTAAGGATGCTATTATGGACTTGATCAAAGAATGTGAGTCTCCAGCCCCACCTTCGAGTGTCCTCTATACTAACCCCACACTTATAGGCCAGCCAGACAGTCACTCTATCCGTTCCAGTGCCGACGGCACGATTGACAAGTGTGATGCTTCCTATTCGTATAGCATCACCGCAAGCGAGGGATGCTCTGATGATGCCACGGAGTTCCCGATGAGCCTGTTCCGGGACACTATCACCAACGACTTCTGTGGGACTGTGGACGAGAAGACCGAGCTAGAATGGGCCGTGGATAGCTGGGGGCACCAGACCAAATTTATCAAGCGTGATGTCCCACACTTTTTGAGCGACGCACACCCCCAGCCAGTTCCAAGTCCTACACCAAGTTCAAGACCACACTGAAGTTCTCGCCAACCGGTGCTGGGGCCTGCACCAAGAGCTGCAAGGATGCGTTCTACAAGATCTCTCAAGGAAAATGTGGAAAAATGGGCAATGAACAGAACATGATGGCCAGGAATGGTGCTCTGGACGTGGGTTGTGGCACCTACTCCTACGACATTCGTTGGATGGGCCAGAAAGAGCTTCAGAGACAACATTGTCACCATATAACAGAATTCCCGGGACACACCGAGGCGCAGTCATATTTCAAGACTAAGAATTCGAAGGCAAACAAGGGTCTTTGGCATGACACTCTACTTCGAATGGCCTGTGGGGCAGAAAAGAGAGAGGAACTCAAGGTCGTCAAGGGTAAGAAGACAGATCTCAGCTATGTCACCACAACACATACCGGTACCTTCCAGGACCCACATGACTACAACTTCTCGGTGTATTGGGTGGACGGTTGTGAACTAGATAGTGGAGAGACTGAGCAGTCGCATGCCTATCCGTTGGGTAAGGATTACCGGTATAAAGGCAAGGAGGTTACCTGTGAATCCTTGCTCCTTGGCAACTTTATCAACTGTGAGTGTCTTCATTCCTCCGCCCATGATTGGGTCCCTGACTAACGAATTTTAGGTCCTGAGAACGGCGGTAACGGTGGTTGGATTGACGCTGGATGTGCCCGATATGCTTTCCGACCGACGAGGTGAATAATTGTTCTGGGGTCAGGAGTATCTTGGAATGAGTGTACGAAGCTTTAAGTAAGGGCTAGAAATGTGCCATATACGAGGGAATGTATCCTCATAGACCACTATTATTGAGACTTCCATTGCAGTAGGGTTGGAAAGTTCAACTTAGGTTGCGAAGATAGCTGTTATGTATGTGCAATCACTTACATGGTGTTCTCATCATATTCACGTATCATGACTGGTGATGGCGGTCATGCTAGTTATCTATCCCTGGGAAGATGTGTCAGATTGCATGTCCCGGCAAGAAGGTCCGACCTCTCAAGGGAGCCCAATTACGGGAAGAATGTGAGCGACCAAATAATCGGGACACCCGAACATACGGCTAAGGAATGTGGGGGTGGTGACTGGGTTGTTTATGTCCAAATGTTTGGTATGGTCATGGACTATCATTCTTGCAAAAAGCCGGGGGAAGGAAGGCGAGACCATTGTTCCTGTTAGTAGAGGCCACTACGAGAGAAAACGGAGAGTTATAAGAAGGTGGTAGTAACATACTAATAGATTGATTTCATGAGTATATTCATCGGACAGTTGGTTATTAGCGATTCTAAAACCTTCCCACACCATGCGCTCCAAAATGATCATCTATATAATGGCTTTTATGGGCCTCATTGGCCTGAATCTTGCCCAAACCCTCAACATTGTCGCCCACGAAGACGACGACCTCCTCTTCATGAGCCCAGATCTGATTCGAGAAATAATCTCTGGCCGTGCTGTACGCACGGTGTTCCTCACAGCGGGCGACGCAGGCATGGGCCGAGACTACTGGATGAGGCGCCAGATGGGAGTCCTCGCGGCCTACAGACGCATGGCCAGCGCATCCAACTACTGGTATGAAGACGATCTCGGCATCGATGGCTATGATATTCCGGTGTTCACCTTGGGTGACATGCCGCAGATCTCGGTGGTGTTTATGCACATGCCCGACGGGGGGCTTGGTGGTATGGGTTATCCCTCTACAGGATTTCAGAGTCTGATGAGACTATGGGAGGGGGATCTCGAGTCCATTGGGACGGTGGATGGGTCCCCCACGAGGTACACGAGGGACGGACTGCTAAATGTGTTGACGTATATAATCGAGGACTTTGAGCCTGATCGGATCAACACCCTGGACTATGTGAATAGCATAGGGGACGGCGACCATCCTGACCACTACACAACTGGATTTTTTGCAGACCATGCGTCGCAGGCAGCCACTGGGGAGTTTGACTTCATAGGATATATGGGGTATGGGATCAATATGCTGCCAGTGAACTTGGATGCGTCGGATATTGAGGACAAACAGAACATATTTTACGAATATGGGGCGTATGATATCGGGACTTGCTTCGATCCGGTGAGCTGCTTTGGCCGCCCTGAGTCTGGGTGGCTCATGCGACAGTACACTGTTTGAGCACTCCACAGCCCATGTTGCATAAGAGAGATAATAATTGATATTTCAAGACAAAACCCCCGGCCAGGGCTCATATTCTAAATGTGATAAGTGGGCGATAACTAATCATTTCTAGCCACCTAAAACCAACCGCCTCGAGCATTGCACAGTGATCATGATTGCTGTTTCAGTGCCCTGCTGCGCGGGCTGTGCTGTGTAGTCCCATGTTGAATACTAGCCAAGCTTAATCTCCGCCCAGTCTAGACCTCGAAATGGGGCGGATCCGGATTTAACTTTTGGATCCTGATCCTGATCCACTAGATTTCTAGATTAAAGAATTTGATCTAGATCTGCTTTATAAATCTATATAAAATAAATTAAGATTAATCTATTCTAATTCTAATTTATATAAAATTATTAAGACTTTCTTTTTTTAGTTATATAAAATAATAATTTATCTAAATAAAATATTATTATTTATACTTATTCTAATTAATATATTTATAACTCTTTAAAAATAGTACTTTATAATATAAAATTCTATATTTTAGACTTATATATAGATTATTTTACTTTAATAAAACTATATAATATAGATCTTAATATTAAATTAAAGTATTATTAAAAATATAATTTAAGATTATACTAATAGATTATAACTAAATAAAAAATATATATTTCT